>JAXGGA010016036.1:0-27605 GCA_038373865.1 Uloborus plumipes
TTTAAAGACTATTTCTGTCCGCTCATTCGCACTAAAAAGTATGAAATAAACTAAGTATTCGATATAGTGATTATAGTGTTCAGAAATTCCAGCTCATCTTGATATATTTATATTTACGTTAATGCTAAAGCAGCCAATAAAGTTTTAATTAAAAATTTGATTAAAGAAATAGGCGGTATACTGTTTATTACGAATATCTTTTACTATACCGCCTATTTCTTAAATCAAATTTTTAATTAAAACTTTATTGGCTGCTTTAGCATTAACGTAAATATAAATATATCAAGATGAACTGGAATTTTTGAGCATTATAATCAAGAAAAGAATTACTTATTATATTGACTGCTTTAGCATTAACGTAAATATAAATACATAAAGATGAACTGAAATTTCTGAACACTATAATCACTATATCGAATACTTAGTTTATTTCATACTTTTAAGTTCGAATGAGCGGACAGAAATAGTCTTTAAATTTAAAAAGTTTTTTTATATTTTATTTCAAAGTTTTTTCGTTTTAAAATTTATTTAGAATTGCTTGAAGATAAACGCCGTTAAGCATAATTCACCGAGAAAATAACAAACGCCGTTAAAAATGCTATTTACGAACACTTTATTTTTTATTCATGAGAATATTTCGTTTCCAATTTTGTTATTTTTCGTTCTTCTAAAATATTCATTTGTATAAAGCAAGTTACGTTTTAAAATCAGTATAGTATTAAAAAACCAAGAACAATAAATTATTTACATTGCGTTTTAAAAACTCATATAAACAAACTACCAGTGATCTTCAGTCTTCCGCTCTCCCAACTGAGCTATTTCGGTTCAAACAAACTAATGTTTTCTGAACAAACTAACGCTATATCATCGCCTTCTATCAGCCGGTTGCCACGCCATACCATCCAAAAGTATATTCCTAACACCTTTTCAGAGGAGCGACCTGATGCTTCGTGCCGTTGGCACACAAACATCTTCACACAAGCAAAATACATATACACTGGCGGAAAAAAAAATCCCAACACCAAGAAAGACTTGTGTTAGATAAACGAAATTTGGTAGGCGTGTTTATACAACTGAAAGATGACATCGATTGAAATTTCGTGTTTCGCGCATAAGTGTGGCGCAGCTGGCGTCACTCAGAACATGCAAATAAGGCTTGTTTTAAAATCGTGTTGTGAGGCTCGTGTGTATTATTTTTCCGTGAAATTAGACGAATTACGTTCATGTTAGCCAGGAATACCTTTTAAGAAGACGAAGAAGCCATTATCAACAGCTCACCGAGTTTAAACGAGGTCGTACAATTTGGTTACGAGAAGGTGGATTTTCATTTCGCGATATTGCAGAAAGACTTGGGTGGGAATGTTTCCACCATGCATGATTATTGGAAGCTATGGTCAAGGGATGGTACTACCTCAAGAAGATCGAGTTCCGAGCTGCCACGTGGCACGACTGAGAAGGAAGATCACCGAATCTTGCGGGCGGCTGTGGCGCATCGTACTGCATCTGCGACTGACATTCAAACTGCAGTTGGTACCGTCGTGACCCAAGGAACGGTAAGAAACTGTTTACTTCAAGGACATCTCCGAGCCAGCCAGCCTGTAGCCAGTATTCCATTGACTGCAAACCATTGCCTTTTTCGACGGCAGTGGTGCCACGACAGAGCTCACTGGAAGTCGGAGTGGAGATCTGTTGTAATTTCTGATGAAAAAAGATTCTGAATTAGTCCCAGTGGTGGCTGTATATTGGTCAGAAGGAGGCCAGGGAACCGCCTGCATTCAAGCGGTATACAGCCTAGACACACGGGACTCACACCTGGAGTTATGGTCTCTGGAACAATTTCCTACGACAGCAGGGGCATTCTAGTGGTTATCCCAAACTCACTGACTGAAAATTTGTCGTCAGTCTGTTAATTTAACCAGTATTACAGCCCTTCATGAGTAGCATTCAAGGAGGCGTTTTCCAACCGGATAACGCTCGCCCTCACATCGTTGCTGTAACGCAACGTGCTCTACAGAGTGCTGACATGTTACCATGACCTGCAAAATCACCAGGTCTCTCTCCAATTGATAACGTATGGGATATCATGGGATGGCACCTCGAGCATCATCCACAGTCAGCAATGACGGTCCTAGTATTGACACAGCAAGTGCAACAAGCATGGAACTCCATACCACAAAGTGACATTCGGCACCTGTATGACATAATGCGTGCACGCTTGCAGGCTTGCCTTCAAAATTCTGGAGGTTACACCCTCTATTAAATTAACATAATTTCACATTTGCACAGCATTTTCTTGAGCTTAAATTAGCCAGTGATCTTGTACATTTAATCAATTAAACATGTTAACTAGACAATTGCATTACCCAAATTTCATTACTCTACGGCAATTTTTTCTTGGTGTTGGGATTTTTTTTCCGCCAGTGTATATTAAAGGCTCATATTTAGGGTTTGTAATGATTTACTCCTCGGAAATCTACAGCACACTTCCCTTCCTACACCCGGCCATCCCAATATTTACTTCTCTCGTCCTGTTGCCAAACGTGAATTAGAAAAGTCCATTCCAAACGTATTGACGGCAGAGCGACCTGACGCTTTGTGCCATTATCACAAGAGAATCCTCACGCAAATGAATAAAAGCATTTATATTACAGGCGTACTTTTTTAGCTTATATAATAACTTAATGCCCAAATTCCACAACACATTCCCTTTCCTTCCACCGCGCCACCCCCAATATCTTCGTCTCTCTCTCTCTCTCTTTTTCTTCCCACTTGTCCCTTTTAAAATTCAATTCTAAACTTCTTTACAGCGGAGCGGCGTGACGCATTGTTCCGTTTGCACTCATGATGATTCTTACATAAGTAAAAATATTTATATGAGCGGCTTATATACATAGCTCACGTGAAGATTAAATGCCCACAATCCGCAAATATATCTTTGTTTCGGTTAGCCTTGAGATTAATCTGTTAAATTTAATAATCAAACGTCAGTTTTATTATTACTATTATTTCATTGTTTCTGGAGACAAAAAGCTGAAGATCGTTAAATTTCAAGGGGGTCGAATTTAACCCTGCATTTGGAAACAAAACGTAGAAAAAGCAAGTACAGAAAAAAAAAAAAAAAAACAGCAGAGTGAGGGAACGCACTGTGGCGCTCGCTCCACTATAAAGCGGAAGTGCGTTAAAGTTCACGCGGCTGGATTTAACTCTGCAACCGGAAGCAAAAGGTGAAAACCATGACAGAAGCAAGTACAGAAAAAGTCTTTAAAAAAAAACACTCATAAATACATTTAAATAAAAGCCAAAAGCAATAACATTGAATGTAAAAAATGTCTTCAAAAGCTAAAAACGAGCAATAACGCATAATAATCTTAATATTATCACACACGTTAAATTATTAGGTCAATCTGGTTTTTGTTTTATCATAAAATGCTTGTTCTCATTTAGTGATTGATGTTATTTTCGTGAAGTATCCCGCCCCCAAAGTGATGTATAATCCGACTCTCCGAAATAGTTTATAAATCTGTCAGAATGAGGGAAGGATGCTTCGTGGCTCATAATAAAATGGGCGCCAGCCGGGCTAGTTTGAATTGTCGTCACCGTGAAAAAAGGAAGACTCGCGGATGATGAAAAGCTTGCTGTGCGTGTATCAACATTGAAAGTCACCATAAGTGGAAATATTTTTTTTTTAATTATGATATATTTTCATTTAATGAGCTAGTATTAATGTAATGTAGACGTCTTAAAAATGTTCGTAACTGTAAAATGAAAAATAAATAGACTTTCTGTATGAAATCCACAGATCCAAAACCCTTTTTTTTTTTTTTTTAAAAAATCCCATATGTGTCAACAACAAACAAAAAAAGTACCATTTCTGGCAAAAAAAAGAAAAAGACATTGAACTCTTTAAGAAAATCACATAATATTTAAAATTAAAATTTGGGTGATGACCAGTAAATTTGGATAATTTTTGATTTTTTTGAAGTCAGAAAGCTGGTACTGACAAATTTTTTAAGTAAGTTCAAAAATTGGATGTATACTTCTGTTTAAAAAATGATAATTTGGATTGCATATAAATTTTAAATTACATTTATTATTTTTTAATGGTTCCTAAGAAAATACAACTAGTAAACTTCTAAGAACTCAAATTTTGCAGGAAAAATCTTTTTCCGCCACTTCAAAATTTCTGGAAAATTTGCATTTATGTTTGTAAATGCTTAAAGTTCAAGCTGGTTTGTTGACAAATACTAAGTCTCTTTTATCTTGACAGAATAAACAAAGGTTCTGGTCAAAAACCTTTTATCTTTTTTTCACTACTTACAGGGTAAGCCATTATAGTTCTTTTACAGAAAGAGTCATTTATATTTTTTCTAAGTAAATCAATTATTATTCAATAAAAATATACGAACTATCCTACTGTTACTTTCAAAATGGAAATTGTTAGCAATGTTACTACACGAGTGTTCTCATAAAAACATTCAAATGATGCAAAATCAAAAAGCAACTATCCATATACGCTTAACAGATTATTTTTATGTACCGAAGCACAATTCTTAACAAAATACCACTTTTAAATAACTCACGAAAATAATCTCGTCCAAACTTAAGCAGACAGGAGAAATATGTGAGTCTCGTGGTTAACCGTGCCCGATATTGCCACAATCAATTAACTCCAGGTGTGGACGGCACATGGTACTTATTAGCGACATGAAATGCCCATTTAAGTCTTCACATTGTTAACAAGAAGTTCTGTCAAGAACTAAACGAGCCTACTTTCCCGTACATCGACATCGGCATTCTTGCATCTGATCATTATTCTCTTGATTATCTGAAACTGAAAATTATGTCAAACATACCTTTTTAGCACATAGAGCTGATTTTGAAAAGCAAAATATACCCCTCTCATCAGATGAAATAGACACGTAAAAAGTAATTAACGAATAAATAAAGCTTTGTCGCACCTTTTAAAGAGTGCAACTGTTACAGTTCCTCCGTAGAAAAAATCCTCCATTGTTTTCAAAAAAAAAAAAAAATAAATAAATAAATAAAATAATAATAATAATAATAATATAAATAAATAAATAAATAAAAGTACAAAGAGCATCAAAACGTATTTTATCAAAGAAAGAAAAAAAAAAAAGAAAAAAACTCGTCCGTTAATAAAATGTCTCGAATTTCACTTTTAATCGGTTGCCAGTTGTTAAATATAAATAAAGAATAAAATGTTCTCGTGAATGAAAAATTTTTGTTACAAAAAAAATCGTCTGCCAAAAAAAATAAATAAATAAAACAAATGAATAAATAAACAAAAAATCGTCTGCACAGTCAGTCATTTTTTTTCTGAGCCTGCATTTCCGCCACGTTTGCGGAGTCGGAATCAAAGTCCTCACAGAAGATTACCCAGAAAAGTACCTTACAAACACTATTTATCAAAACCATTTTCTTACAAAGTTAGTTTGAAGGGACTCCGACTTTAAGCTCAGAATCAACATTCAACTTAAATTCCCCGTAGACGCTAATGTTAATTTTTTTTCTGAACGGTTCAATATTGAACAAAAAATGGTTCAAATCAAAAAGCGAAATATGGGAATGTTTGGGAAAGCCTCTCCGAGATCTTTCAAACAAAAAAAAGTTTATTCCATTCAGATGGTTCACTCAAAAGTTATTAGGTGGGGAAAGGGGTTGCTTGAACGGTTCAATGTTGAACGAAAAAATGCTCATATGGAAAATTTAAATACGGCAATGAAGTATTCTTGCTGAGATCCTTCGAACAAAAAAAAGTTTGTTCAAATCGGATTGTTCACTCAAAAGTTAGCATCGCGGGACAGGTTGTTTGAACGGTTCAAAGTTGAACCAAAAACTGTTCAAATCGAAAAATCAAGTATGAGAATGAGCTGTACTCGCCGAGATCTTTCGAACAAAAAAAAAGTTTATTCCATTCGGACGGTTCACTCAAAAGTTATTAGGTGAGGAAAGGTTGCTTGAATGGTTCAATGTTGAAGCAAAAATGTTCAAATTGAAAATTTAAGTACGGTAATGAAGTATCCTTCCCGAGATGCTTCGAACAAAAAAAAGTGTTTAAATCGGACTGTTCATTCAAAAGTTATTAGGGGTGACAGCTTGTTTGAACGGTTCAATGTTGAACGAAAAATTGTTCAAATCGAAAATGTAGATACGGGAATGAAGTATCCATGAAAAGATCTTTCGAACAAAAAAAAGTTAGTTCAAATCGGACTGTTCACTCAAAAGTTAGCATCGCGGGACAGGTTGTTTGAACGGTTCAAAGTTGAACCAAAAATTGTTCAAATCGAAAAATCAAATATGGGAATGAGCTGTACTCGCCGAGATCTTTCCAACAAAAAAAGTTTGTCCAAATCGGAATGTTCATTCAAAAGTTATTAGGGGGGGGGGGACAGACAGACCGACCGACCGACCGACCGATACACAAATTCCCCATCTCAATACCCTACTTTCAAAATTTTAATTTTTCGGTATTCAATTTACCTTTTTATTTTTTTTAACTTGGCGATATTTTTTTTACTTGGCGATATTTTTTGGACTTGGCGATATTTTTTAGATGCATTAAGCTACTTTTAATACTTTTTCCGTCTTTCTTTTGTTTTTAACGGGAAAGTAGGCTAAAAACGAACTAAATGATGATTTTTCGCATGTTTTTTATTCGTCAAATACTTAAGAGCAAGAATCTGAGAAACTGTCACGCCTAGCATTATGAGGTGATTCATGACCTCTCAGATTTTTTCCAAAAAATTACCAATTATCTTATTAAAAGACCAAATCCAGAATGTTTTGTTCTAGAGTTGAGTTGTTTAGTTTTTATGGATCCCCAAAGTTGAAGGTGCGGCATCAAAAATTAAGCGGATTTTCAAGACATGGAAGTTGCTGTGAGCTAAATCTCTTACCAGGTACTGTTGAACTCCACTTTTCTTTTTGTATATGGCATATAGAAGGTTGAAACTTTACAAAATAAATGTTAAATTTGTGGTAAGTTGTTGCCGTAAGGGCAGTGAAGGCCCTCAAAACAAGGCATTTTTGACGTTTTTGAGGTCCAAAAACAGCTTGTACATTTCAGCACGGTAACAGTAGTGTCGTTTGAAAGACCAGTGTAAGCACTTTAAAATAATGTATAAATGACCGAGGAAAGTTCAACGTGCCTTTAGTTGCGTAAGGCCGAAATATGAAAAATGTCATATTTTACCGATATTCAAACGGTCATAACTTCCTCTGCCAACAACATATTGAAATATTTTTTTTGCCAATGTCATACTCTATTCTTTATCTTAACAGAACAGTTGAGTCCTTTGAGGCGAAATGTGAAAATTTTTTTACAAAAAATGCACAGGAAAAAATACATTTTTTGTAAAAAAAAATTTTCACATCTTCAGCAATCTTTTCAGCTTCTTCGTTTTTCCTCTCTGTTGAATATTGTCCGAGATTTGTCGACTAAAAAGATTTGTTAATTTGATCTTGCAAATATGTTTAACTTTTTTTAATGCTTGCCTGCCTGTAGCCCCAATTGCCCCTTATAAGGCATCAGAAGCAGAATTTCATACATGTTTTTTTTAATTCAAGGGGGGGAGAGAACCCCCCCCCCTTTTGTAGAATGTTTCGACAAATTATACTTATCAACTAATGACAAATTCGCTGGACTAGAATATCATTCTACTACATACAGTCAAATAAGTTAATTCTAAAAAGTATGCATTTTGAACATGCCGGAGTGTTGCTGTTTTTCACCGATAAAGAAGAGGGGGGGGGGTGACAGAAAATTATTTCCTTGAGGGACACCCGGGCTAGGTACGCCACTGAATATACCAAGCACGTTTAATTTCATTGTTAAGGGTTTTTTTTTTCCTAAGAAAATTACAACTTTACTTACTCTATATAGTACTTCTTTTAAGGGGAGGGGGGGGGGGCTGGGGAGATTGACACCAAATTTCTGGCCCGGGTGTCACCCATGCTAACTACTCCACTGCATATACAAAATATAACCCCCCCCCCCGCCCCACAATAAATTTTAGCTGATGACGCCAATGAATAAAAAAATCGCATAATACCCATTTCGCGAAACTCGGTTTGCTTTGCAGCGGGGTTTTACAGTACATTCCTATTTAAGGGACGAAATCTCTAGTTCTCTTAGTATCCATTATTGAGAGTTGAAGTGTGTAAAATATATGAATGCATTTTAAAAACAATTTACCAGTTGTCAATTTTCTTTATTACTATGTCCACGGTAGGTAAATCCAAATACATGACGAGATAAGTATCTGCTACTACTGTTTATGAACATGGTAACCCAATGGTACACACAACTTTCTGTTAGAAAAATGTAACTAAGTAACATTTTGCTAACTTTCCTAATGTCTATATTATTTAATTTTAATATACTATATGCAGTGGCGTAGCTAGGTGTTGGCAGGAGTGGCTCTTGCCACGGGCGCAGCAGCCAAGGTGGCGGCATTTTGACCGATTTATAAATATTTTTTTTTTTTGGTTAAGTCCAAACAGACTAAAAAATGAAAATTTGAGACACCCCAAGCAGCGCAAACTGCGCCCCCGCGCTACAAGGCAAACTATACAAAATTTGCAACTTTGCTTCGGTAGATTTCGGTTGGATACACTGATGTTAGCTTTAATCTATCTGCCAGTTTGGTAGGATAGAATTTAGTTATATGGGGTCTTGGTAGTCTGTATAATAGGCTGATCTGAAATAGGCCTTTTTCATTCACGTAAAAGAGATAGGAGCAAACCTTTTCTCTCCGCTTCTTTCCAGCCGGTTTTTTTTCACGATATCACTACAACTTATCAATTACATACTATACTTCGGAAATAACGTTCTACGATTTTAAAAATCGGCGAGCTTTTGTTGAAAACATTTCGGATACAGATTTTTGGAATGCAATTTTATGATGACAGAAAATAACTCCTCTGTTGGTGACAATTTTTCTGTGGCGAAAACTAGCGAAAGAATAATATGTATTTCTCAAAAAGGGAAGGGGGAGGTTTCTAAAAACGTTTTTAAAAATTTGTTCCAAGAGCCTTCATTAAATCAATAATTCCAAAAATGAGTAGTACAGCGGCGAGATTTTTAACGAGTATAACGTTTTAAAACGCTGTTTGTGCTTCGATGGCTCAGTATAGAAGGTTATTAGAAGGTTTAAATTTAAAAAAAAATTGATAAATAAATCTTATTTTTAGTGAGTTTCGATTTTGTATTTTGGAAATTTTTTTATGTTATACGTACTTTAATGAAGTGATCTCACTTCTAAACTATACATAGCACTACTTTGTTCTTAATACTCATTACCGTTTTAGTATTATTGGGAGGGATTGAGCTCGATTCGTAATCACGGCAGTGCAATATGTTTTGTGCTCTTTCTATTGTTAAAATAAATAAAAATAGCTATTGTTTCTCGTGTATTACTGAACAAGGAAACGCCAAGTGAATGTTAACGGAAGATGCGTGTACTCTACGCTACTGCAGGGGGCGAGCCACTTGTTTAAAACGGTACACAAATATACGTGCTAATCAGTTTTTTTTTTTTTATCATTTTCAGTTCGAGCACCGTCGTTGTGGTATCCACCAATACCTTCCCTATTGTTGAGCCCATGTTTGAAACGCTGTATTTAAAATAATAAAAAAAAAAATCACGAAAATACATCTGGCACTTTCTTAAAGCCAGGGAGGGAACAGTTGCCTCTCCTAACTCTTCTCATGGTTTATTTTAGAATAAAATAACGGCGGGGCTCTGGAATGTTTTAAATGCTTAGAATGAAAAGTGTTTATTCATAAAAAATAATCGGAGGTCTAAAATCGCGAACTATTTTTTGCCTTTATGCAAAGTGTCGTATTTAAAAAGCCAATTCAGATTAATTATGCTTTTCATATTTTCTCAGCTTTCTTAATTTCAAAAGAATTAATGCTTTGATTTTTATTTAAAATGCATATATGATGTTTATTGTATACATTCTTCTAGTATTTTAAATCAAATTCTATTTAAAATGAAAGCTGTTGTGGAGAAATAAAATACTGTGTTCAGCAACGAATTGCAACAATTATTTGCTTTTTGAATTACTGTAGTCCCCGCTTAATCGGATAAAGGAAAAACGAATACCCCGCTAAAACGAATAAAAAATCCTGAAACCGATGCCATAGACGCAATGTTGAAAATCCCCGCTTAGTTGAACAATATTTCTTGGAACCGACAGTATGTGAAATGATGGGGAAAGGTAGGAACGCCCCGAACTAAAATTGTCGGAAAGAAAAAAATTTTCAAATTAAACAAAAAACTTGTAAAAAAAAAAACTTGGATTTTACCCAATAATACGAACAAGTAGACATATCATGCACACATAAAATGAGAGGAAACACTGAGCATCGTTAAAAATGCTGGAAAAAAGAAAAAAAAATTGCAACATTGTCTGCAAATTTTTCGAATAAATAAATCAAAAAATTTTCAGTAAGGAAATTTTGGGAGGTCACAATGACCTCCCATCAAAGCGAACCATGGGTGCGCAATTTTTCAAGTTCGCCACGGGCGCTGGGCCCCATGGCTACGCTACTGACTATATGAGCAATACCTGCATGGCGATCGCCATGCAAAATATTCAAGGGAAGTCCCCTTGAATTAAAAGACCTATATTATTAATAATTAAGTTGATTTTGTATTCTTTAACAATAGAAAGACTGAAATTTGTCTTCTGCCTAGAAAAGGGCCAGTATGGCCCTTGACTAACTGTTTAATTGATTTTTTATAAATTCATTCTTGATCAAGTCCATATGCCATACCAGGGTTCGTACGCTCCTTACAAACTCCTGCTTTTTAAAAAGAAAAAATAAGGGCCCTTTTTTTTTACTATTTTCTACAAAATAATACTGCAACAAAGAACAAGGGTATAAAGGGGTAGGTACTAAAGAATTTCTTGAAAAATCAATTAAAATAAAGGAGCTTCGAATATGTATCTCATAGGCAATACCCAATCTTGTGATTGGATGTTCCTGATTGATGGCTATAAACAGGAGGATACCCTTGTTCTTTGTTGCAGTATTATTTTGTAGAAAATAGAATGTATGCTTTATAGTATCTGTGACCTAATATTTTAGTGAGTAAACTTTTTCTGGTCAGTTCTTATCAGTGCTCAACGCAAGTCAATTTTGTAAAGATCAGTATGGGAATAAATTAGTTGCACTAATTTTAATTCTTCAAGTATGGCTTTATATTAAATTATTTATTTAATTATTTTGTAAATATTTAACTGTTAATAAGGTAAAATGGAATTCGATGCTGAAATTAATAGCTCTTTGTCACCATGCTCAGTTAGTAGCCCATCAAATGAAATTTGTCATAAAATATCCTACATCAAACGAAAAGACCTCATTTATTTTCCTGATATTCATGTGATATTCAAGAAATTCTTCAATTAAAAACAGGAGTATCCCAATCACAAGATTGGGTATTGCTTATAATATGAATATTTAGAGCTCATTTATGTTAATTAATTTCTCAAGAAAGTATTTAATGCTTTATAATTATGAATGCATAATGCTCAGGCATCAGAGAAATACTTTTTCTTGTTTTTATCAATTATCTAATTTATTGTTCAATGATTTAATAAATTAAATTTCATGACATATTGGGTAGATAATACAGCTAATAATAAATATATCATTATTTTTTGGTTTAATTAATTTTAAGTCCATGAGGGGGGGAACAAAAGCATATGGTCGTCGCGAAAAACATGCATATACTGTCAGCAGGATATCTCTTAATGGAAGAAATAACCAAAAGTAAACTCTTTTCCTGTGAATAGCTAACATATCAGTGGCTTGTTTTTAAAAAAAATTTAAGTTTCTCCTGCTCCCCCTTTATGAGAAAAATGGCTGCCAAGATGGCCAAAAACGCATTGTTTGCCTTATGGCTTATCTTTAAGCTTAAATATTTCCAAGAAGGAGTGAGAAATCAAAGTTATGCATTGTGTAACCATTTATGGTAAACATCTATACACTACCAGAAAGTGAGTAAACCTTTGGTTATGTCTTCCTTTTTTTGGAATAAATTCCTCAATTTTAGCAAAATCGGGAAAATCAAATTTTTGTGATGGCAACTTCTAAGAGTGCTGTACCTTAACATTTTCCGTTATAAACATTGCCATATTTTTTTTCTGAATGCCAGGCGTAGCTAGTTTCCGTAGATATCAAACACTTTCATATTGCATGAGTAGAAATTTTAAGAAAATTTTTTTAAAAAACATCAATTTTTTGGTATTTTGAAGGTCCGGACAAACTTCGAGGACCCGTATCTCGTGAAATAAGTGGAGCAGGTAACTTTCTTTTTGGGCTTTTTCATACCTCTATACCATCAATCTGTGTACCGAATTAAAAAAAAAATCCGAGTCGGTCGTGCGACCAACTTTTTTTTTTTCGGTGAGTTGGTATGGAATCGCTCATAACTAAAAAAGTTTTGATGGAACTAACGCTCCCAAAGACTAAATTTCCTCTTTTTTTTTTGCCATCTAAATGTAAGGAAGACACGGCAAAGTTTTTGAAAAAATAAAAAAGTGTGAGCGTTTTTGAATATTTTGGATATTCAATACTGATAAGATATTAAGTACTGCCAAAATAAAAACAATGATGGTAAATTTCTTGCCTATGTGGCACGTTCGACTTCATAATTATTTCTCTAAATGCTCTGCAAAAAGTAAAAATAAATCCTAACTGCAATTAAAAATAAATCGTCAAGTAAATAAAAAAGGTCTTTAACTAATACTTGAATTTAGTTAAAATCGAAAATAACTAACTAAAAATAAAGAACATACAGTCTCTGTTAAACATGGTTCTTTGGTTGTGTATGATTTTCTGGAGCAAGAGACTTCAATGGCTATGCTGCGCCACATTAAGCATGGTAAATCTAGCCAAAAAGAAGTTTTCGTATACGCAGTTTTAGACCTTAATCATTACGATTTTGTTAATACAAGGCAGATATTTCTTTTTTCAAAAAACTCTGGTAAAATTGCGCTTGAATTTCATTTTCTTACTGTACTTAATTTTTTTAATTCGTGTAATATGGATACAGCGACAGCAGTAAAAATCCTTTCAAATTTACATCGGGCAAAGCCGTGGCGGGTAACTCTAGTATAACATAAAATTGAATAAAATTTGCCTTTCGGTGCTACATTTACATTAACTTCAAATTTTTTAACTTTATTTTGAGCTGCTCCTTTTAATTAAAAAAAAAGAGGAAAACATAAATTATCGTTACGTCCAGGTGCATGGTGCATGTGAAATGAGATTATCTTAACAATCTGGTTGAGAACACATTGCATGGGTAAATGAGAAATTTACCGGAGCCAAATAAAATGTCATAGATAAGTTTATTGCTTTGTCAGTATTGGCATACAGGTTTCACAGTACTATAAAAAGAAATTGGAATAAAGTTTCGTCACACCTAAAAATTGACTGTTTTCTGCTATTTGGGAATTCGGTCCCGATTTTCAAGAGTTATGCTCAGCGCACAGATTATATTCTGCGCAATATGTTTCATTAAATGTGTAGGTGCAAGGAAAGAGGTTCTCATATTTTTTACAGCTTCAATTTACTTTTTGTTAATTCTGAGGGTGATTTATACTCCTGGACTATTTATTGTTAATAATCTTGATCAATATCTATAAAATGGGTTAAATTTTGTCAACGGATTGATAAACATAACAAAAACTGAAATTGTATACCTATAGCTAAAAATTAATAAATTATTTTATTAAATAAATCGTCGAAGTTTCGCTCCATTTCTAATTAAATACAATTTTATTTAAGTTTTCATTGCATAAATGTTTACAGCATTTTTCCGATTGCATATCAGGTCTCAAAAACATTAAATGCTTAAGTAGAAAATCAATTATAAGTATTAATGTGATGAAACCATCATCTCGATGATTACAGCATTTTTCAGACTGCATATCAGGTCTAAATCTATCAAATGCATAAGCAGAAAATGAATTATAAATATAAATGCATTGAAACTTTTTAGGATGATACATAGAATACATTTTCATTATAAAGTAGGAACTGTACTCTGAAGTAAAGTTTTGGTGTAAAGGGGAAAAAAAAAAAATTCAACACACGGTGCTGAGAGTTACGTTAGGCCTCACAATTTAGCAAACACGTTGTCCCCCTATAGCAGGAGTTGGAAGGAAAATATCCTTCCAAGAATCCCTATCGCAGAAGTTTCCCTTTTCACACAATATTTACCCCCTACGTCGACTGAGAGCCATCACCTGTCAGCCCACCTTCTCCACCCCTATTCTAACCCTCGGCCCTCCTGCCATTCCTCGTGACAGGTAAGAGATAAGGATTTTAGGCGAGTTGATGAATAAACCTAAAATCTTCCCGTAGAACACTTTGCGAGCGACATTGTCAACAATGGCGGTCGTGTTGAATGTCTGAAGATGAAGGCTTGATTGCTCTACTTTGCTCGATTGCAAAGATATTGAAGTTTAAAAAACGTGAGCAATCTGTTTCAAATGAAAAATGTGGATTTCATTAAAAAATTTTGTCTATCAAAGGGCCAAAACCCGAGCCCTGATCCGTGAAGTGAGTTAATCGTCCATCGATGAACATAAAACACGTTATTTCCTTTTGTATTTGTTTCTGCTGCGATGTTTTATAATCCACAGGATTTTTTTGAACTTTGCGATTCGAATGTATGACGCGCTGCCGACATGACATTGAGGCAATAAAAAGAGTTCTATTGTCACAAATTAAATTAAAACCTGAAATTTTTGTCACGGATTGCATGTGCGACGCAGTTTACTGCATGAAAAAGAAAAATTGTTGGTTTTCTTTTGGAAGTGCTTGAGAAATTCACTTGTGACTTAAATTAGCACTTTTCCTGATATTCACCCCTATCATGAAGTCAATAAGAAATAACTTGTTGAATTAGATAGATTCTGAGAAAACATTTCTATGTCCAGAGTTTAACGACTTTACAAAGACTGTTTTTGTAAAATTTTCTTTTTTATTGAAAGTTTTTAACAAAGAGAACTCGATTGTGAAATATGCTCACAAGTTGACATTTAAAACTGTTTATCCAACAAACATTGAAAGACAAAACGTAAACTTTGCCCTCAATGTATTTGATAAAAGTACACAAGCTGCTCTTTAGATGTATGGGCAGCAGAATATTTTTCCAAACTGGGAGGCTACAATTGATTTTCTGAAAATAATAAAAAAAAAAATGGTGGAATATCATGAACGTCAAAAATCCTAAAGGAATTCTAAAATGGAATGAAAATTGTTTGCCATTCCGTTTTCTTGATGATGAACGATTTCAATTTCTGGAGAAATTTCTTTCTCGGGTAGATGCTTGGAAGCAAATGAAATTGAAGCCTCGCTCTAGATGCTTAAGCGAGGAAACTTTTCATGCGCTTTCTCAGACAACTAAATGCATGTTGTCCCTTATAAAGCATTTGCTTCAACAGGGAAATTCTTATGTGCTCACAGGAAAATTTCAAACAGATTGTTTAGAATCCCAATTTAGAATTTACCGCCAAATGTCTGGAAGCAATTACCATGTTTCAGTAATTGACGTTACTGAAAGCGAGAGGAAGCTCAGAATCAGAAGTATTCTGACGCTTAACTTTTTTAAACTGGGCCAAATTTCAATTAAAAGCTTAATTAGCGATACAATATCAATATGAAGTGATATTGAGGAAATCGACATCAGTGACTTTTGCGACGTTTTAGGCGATCTAAGTATTGATGTGAGTGTGGACGAAGTTGAAGTCTTAACTTATATTGCTGGGTATTGTGTATTTACAGGGTGCGGCAGAAAAACCCGGACAAAGATTTATTGTGATAATTTCATTAAATAAAAGAAATTTAGCAAAACAACAATTAATAATGTTAACATAGACTTCTTACAATAATATACTCAGCCGGTTTCGAAGTGGCTTTCTCCAGCGGGGATATACAGATCCAAACGTAACTTGAAATTTTCAGCGATGGGCTGCAGCTCCTCCAACGACAATCGGTCTCATTCTCAAAGAAGCGACTGCTTCAGCGACTCCAAGCTTTTGTGGGGCTTAGCACAAGTCCCGGCCTCAAAAATGTACCACACACAGTAATCCATGGTATTCAGATACGGCGAGTAGGGGCCATTCCGTAGAGGAGATGAAGTTTGAAAAATGGGTCCGGCACAAGTTCTGAGTCGTTTTTGTCCTGTGAGACGGCGCTGAGTCCTTCTGGAACATCGAATCGTCATCACCAAAGTACTGCTGGGCCCACAGAAGTACGAGGGCCTGAAGAATGTTGCGGCGATAGACTTCTTGGTTGATTTTGACCCCTTAATCCACAAAAACAAGAGGAGTCTTGCCGCTACCGCAAATTCCTCCCCAGACCATCACCGATTGTGGATTTTGGTGGTGTTCGACAATGGCTGATGTGCCAGGAGCTTCAGTGAACCAGATTCTGTCGGTTTGGCGGTTATGCGCCTGTTCAACAGTGAACAGCTTCTCATCTGTGAAGAGGATGCTCTTTCACACTCACCTGCTGCCCGCCGTTTGAGCTGGCGACATGTTTGAAGTTTAACGCGCTTGTTCTCTTCAGGGAGAAGTTGCACATTTTGTAGCTTGTACGGCTTCAGTTTGAGTTCTTGTTTAGCTATTCGCCGAACTGATCGGTCGCTGATTCGATCTAACAAGCAATTTTTTGAATGGAGACCCTCGAATTTCGCCGCACTCGCTTCTTGATGAGCCCACGGTTGGAAAATGTGTTGGAAAAGGTCCGTTTTTTTCCGCTACCTGGAAGGCATAAGTCATGACCAAGCTCTTTGTACCAGCTAATTGCATCGGAAACAGTCTGTCGAGGAATTTTGTGCAAACGAATTGACGTTTACCAGTTCAAAACAGTAAAAAAATAGCAACGCATCTTTTTGTCATTCTGAAAACCAAACAACAATGATGAGTACAAAATCGACACTGCACACCTCAATGCAAGAAAACATATAGAATCTTTTAAAGAAAGAATTAGCTGTACACGGTAAAACATGTTGGTGTCAGGACGTGACAAACTTTGTCCGAGTTTTTTTGCCGCACCCAGTAAATTGAACATCTCCTGTAATACGTGTTTAGGAAATTACGTTTCAAATCACAACATTATGATAGAGCCAAATGACCTGGCACCAATATCAGATAGCAACTCTGGCTCTTTTATCAGTATTTTAAACAGAGGCGGGTTGAAAAAACCATTAAGGCTTATTCTAAATGTGCTTATGCACATGTATAACATTTTCAGAGAAATTCTTACTCATAATTTTGAAGAAAAGTTTAAAAAGTGCAACAGCATAAAGTTCTCGTTAATGTTTTTAAATTTTACTTGACTAATTCTGATCTGTTTTCTTTGCAAGAAAAGTGATTTGTGCGGAACGGAGTTATTTGATTCAATTAACAAAATTATATGCATTTTCAGCCACATTTGTTTGAAAAATTAAAAGTTTTAAATGACAAAAATATGGTAAATTTACAAGAGAGCAAGCTAAAAAAATTCAAATCAAAGTAATAATGCTCGAGTTTATTGTAAGTAATTGCATATTTTATTTATTTCGTTTGATATATCTAATAGTCAAACTAAATTGTTGCATTTTATTTTATGTTCATTACAAATTGGTTTGTACTGTAGTACTGTCGGCCCGTCTTAATCGGGTAACGTATAAAAGAATACCCTGTTTATACGAAAAAAATATCTCGGAACCGAATACTTCCTATGTCATGGACACGATGTTAAAGATCCCAGTTTAATCGAATACCCCACCAAATCGAATATTTCTTGGAACCGACTGTATTCGTTTAAGCGGGGCCGACAGTATTTTAATTAGGAATGATATATCTGCCTTTGCCTAGCGTTTCTTATCCAATACGCATCTACACGCCTTTATTAGATGCGAAACACTAAAAATTATTGAATGAGTGAAGAACTGTACCGTCATGCATTTTGTCATTTAGCTGTGGTTGAAATATTTATGTACATAATGTGTAGTCAACTACCTGTGTCTAAAATCCGCACATGAATTGAGCTATACACAACAAAATTAAAATTTATTATTAAGTGTTAAGTAAGAATTAATGGAAATAGCATGAATGCTTCATTTAAAACAGAAAGAAAAAATTCTTATTGATTTTATTTGCATAAATGTAGTTTAAATAATCTATCAATTTTTTTTAGTCATATGGCAGGCTTCCCACTTTTTATGTTAACTTTTTGGGGTGAATCTTTTATTAAACTATTATTTTAGAAACCAAGTTCATCCATTCTCAATTTGTCTGATCATATGTAGATCATAGGTTTGAGAGGTATATGATTTCATAGCAACGACATAAAATAAAAACAAGAGTCATTAGCAGAAACATCGAACAGAGAAACACTGTCCAAAAATTATAAAAATGCATGGACTAAATTGCAAAAAAAAAAAAAAAAAAATCTTGCTTGTTGAGTTACATATCTTTCTTTTTCACTTGCAAGTAATGAAAATAAGAGTTGTGTAAATAAATCAATGACCTGAAATCTGTAAAATTCTGAAATCTAAATTTCAGTCCAATGCCGAGCAGATTTGAGAGAGTTATTTATGTTTATGTTTATGCTTTTATTTAGTCTTTCTCATCCGAAAGGCAACAACATGCTTTTATTAGATGCAAAACACCTAAAATTATTGAATAAGTAGAGAAATTTATTATTATGCTTTTTGTCATCTTGCTGCAATAGAAATATGATAAAACTCACAAATAGGATTTATGCTGAAACTTTAAATGATTGCTGTATTTTTGGAATATAGCTAAAATACAACTTAAAATATTATAAAATATTATACATTCTGCATATCTGAAAATTCACAATAGTCTGTTTTGTATAAAAGAATTGTTTCATTTTACTAACATTTTAAAGTTTTCCTTTATTGATTTCTGCAGAAATTCAAACACGTTTTGAATAAAATGCTTGATTAAATTACTGTTTGTGTTTATTCTGTTTCCATTCTGTGTATTTTTATAAATATTTAGAACATATACACAAATGTATATTATAAATACTATTTTTTGAGACATTAGATAAATATTATTGAACTTTTATTAACATCTAAAGTTTAAAGTTTTGTGGAGTTTTCCTAATTTAATGTTAAAACATCAAATTGAATTAATTTTGCTTTGCAAAAAAAAAAAAAAAAAAAACTTTTTAACTTTTTGTTTTGACAAAAATACTGTTTACTATTTTTTGTTCATTTACTGATTTATTTTTTATCTTTCACGATATGTGCATATTTGCAGTTCAGTAACCAATTGTGAAACAAAGGTATATTTGAAGGAATTTGATTAATAAGATGTGGATATTATGTGTACAAACACAAATTTTTATTTATTTCTATCCCATTTTATGAAAAACTTGTCTATTTTCTTGAATTTTTTATTTTTCTGGCATGGGGAAAAACACTATTATTCACAGGCGTTTTTATTGGGAAACTACGCTTTATAATTTTCCTCCATTTAAAATGATTGCTTGGTGTAGCACTATTTCGCCGATTTGTTTATTTTCTCTTC
Organism: Uloborus plumipes; assembly: GCA_038373865.1. Classification (NCBI taxonomy): domain Eukaryota; kingdom Metazoa; phylum Arthropoda; class Arachnida; order Araneae; family Uloboridae; genus Uloborus; species Uloborus plumipes. Next base: position 19,594 of record JAXGGA010016036.1, read on the forward strand.
TCGGACGGCGAGGTGTCAGCAGCTGTCAGCTGTCATGGCCTCAGCCTTCGCTCTCATTGGCTGAGCGTTGTTTTTATCGGTTAGGATTTCCGAGCAGTCGAGAGCTGACGTCAGGATTTGCAAATCTACGATATTGTTACACATGCATTAGGTACGAATCGCAGCTCACTCGCAACTCGCAAATATTTACGATTTGCAAGTTGTGATCGGTGTTTCACTTGCATTCGGGTGTATATCTCCTAAAGAAAAGGAACGGAATTTTTTCGGGCAACGCTACTCGCTGGGGCTAGAGTGATTTATTGCAGTCAATTAGAGAAAAAGCTGAGCAAAAGCAGGAAATTGCCTTCGTTGTGCAGAACCGCTTACTGCAGTGACATCTATATGTCAAATCTACAAATTAAAATAGTGTAGATTCAATATTTTTTTGAACGTCCTAAATAAAAAATATATAACGTAATAAAAATGAAATTTAAAAATTATCAGTAAGACCCCCGAAGTCGTGGATTTTCGATAGCTATGTTTGTTGCTAAATTATTGCTGTGTTTTTTGGCAGAATACAAAGTTTTTTAATTTTTAATGGGTGTTAGGGTTGCTAATCAGAAACCGTCGCCAAGGCAGATTTCATTAAAAATTGATATAACTTTAAAAAACGCAAAATTTTTCTACGATGCTAAGGGAACTTAATCTTGACTGAAAATCACGTCGTATGTAACAAAGATTGGAATGTTATTTGAAGTTGATTTTGATCACGAAAGGCTTTTCCTTTTCCTTGGCGCCAATCTCTTGGGACAACAGCCTTCAATACATTTATTCGTTCATTGCTTCCTCAATTCACTTATTCGTTAATTTATACATTCATTTGATGAAAATTATTTTTAACAATTAGACAGAAAATGCTTCATTACACATATTTTAGTTCTCACATTGCCTTTGTTTTTTCAGGTGAACATTTTCCATTTTAGTTTAAAGGTACAAAATAACTGCCAAAAATGAAAAACAATATTTCAACTCAAGTTGTATCAAAAACGTCGTATGAAAACATTTGAATCGGCAGTTTGAAGAAGGGAACCAAGACCAAAATTTCAAAATTGGGTTTTTTCGTGATTGTATATCTCCTACTGTGGATACACATGTTAGTGAGAAGAAAAGTACAAAAATCAACCTCCAACATTGATTGAAGCAGCATTTAAATCTGTGAGTTGGTGGAAGAAAGGAACAAGTCAGGTCTTTGTTCCCTTCTTCCAACTAATTACGCAAACCTAAGGCTAGAGAGCAGCACTGTTGCCGTGAATCTTTATCATTTGGTTGGATAACAAATTCTATCATAACCTACCTATTTTGTTTTGATAAAAAATTCAGTTTTGAAATTTCTTAGTGAAAGTTCGCAAATATGTCATCCATTTTTAATAAACATATTTTTTGATTATTTTGTTGTCTTAATCATTTTTTTTAAATATTGTTACAATAATCTTTCATTAAACAAGGACTTTTTCAAACAAACATCATACCTGTAAGCTGTTTTACTTGAAAATCCCTATACCATCGCATTAGTTTGAAGAAGGGAACAAATAGAACGACTTTGATGGCCCGTAAATCCTTACATACAATTGATAAACTCAAAATGTAAAATACATCCAATTACTTTAAAGGTAGATAATGCTACAAATGAATCAGAAAAAAATAAAAAAAATAATTCAGTATTTTAGAAGGTTTTTTTCGATTTCTCGAAAAACTACTTTTTGGATTTGTTCCCTTCTTCAAACTGCCGATTCATTTGCAGTATTTGACTTAATGATTGGCGACGTCACAGAAATGAGTCGCAGTTTTTGGGAGCACAGACCACTGCACTTTCTCCGCTGGCTCCAGATAAGCAAACGCCGCGTTTTCCCGCAGGTTTAGGAAAATTGTACTCGAGTTGTATTGCTTGAAACTTTTACATCTACTAACTTCCTTGGATGCATGTTTAGCAGCATGAAATCAAAGGTAAGTGAATATGATACACTCATCTAATTTCTTCCAACATCATTGAAAATATTCATTACTGCAGGTTCTGTGTATGTGACTGAAAGAACTACACAACGTATTTTAACCATTCAGAGTTGTTATTCTTGAAATTCATATGCACTGGGACTCTTTTGTTTGCCCCTGGTTTTACTCAACGCCTCCTTAATACTAAATGCCTACTCCATTTGCCTCGAAGCGGGGGGCATTTGTTCGAATCCAAACGCCACTGTGCGGCTTGCAGCTATAGGCGATGGATACAGACAATATTCGAATTAACTATTTTGATTTGTTAATTTTTGAACTTAAATTAAGAAATCAACCAATTGCTTAGTTTCATGAGTTTCTTTGTTTCAAAGGATTTCGATAGATGGCAGTGCATTATGAACAAAGGGAGAATTTTTGCTCTGTGTTAAAAACCAGAAATCAGTCGGCATTTACTATTACGGGGGCATTGTTTTAGTATGCATTGACGTATTTTTCAAACCGTCTGTCGCAAAGATACAGGCTTCAGTAGTCTGAATAAAGCATTGTCTGAGGGAAAATGCCTTTGAACAATGCTCACAATGGTGTATACTCAGTATGGATCCTCAGATGTTTCTTCAAACTTGAAAAAATGAAAAATGCATTTTTCACAGGAGTAAGGTTTTTTCTCCGGTATGGGTCTTCAAGTGTTTCTTTAAATTTGAGGCGCTGGAAAATGACTTAGAGCAATAGTCACAGGCAAATGGTCTCTCTCCAGTATGGATCCTCAGATGTCTCTTAAAAGCTGAAGCGTCGGAAAATGCTTTAGAACAACATTCACAGGAATACGGTTTCTCTCCGGTGTGGGTCCTCAGGTGTGTCTTAAAATGGGAAACGCTGGAAAATGACTTGGAGCAATGTTCACAGGAATACGGTTTCTCTCCAGTGTGGGTCCTCAGGTGTCTTTTAAAATGGGAAGCTTGGGAAAATGATTTAGAGCAATGTTCACAGAAGTACGGTTTCTCCCCGGTGTGGATTCTGAGATGTTTCTTTAAATCTGAAGCGTTGGAAAATGATTTAGAGCAATGGTCACAAGAATACGGTTTCTCTCCAGTGTGGGTCCTCAGGTGTCTCTTAAAATGGGAAGCTTGGGAAAATGATTTAGAGCAATGTTCACAAAAATGCGGTTTCTCTCCGGTGAGGATTCTGAGATGTCTCTTAAAATCTGAAGTGTTGGAAAATGACTTCCAGCAATGTTCACAGGAATACGGTTTCTCTCCAGTGTGGATCCTCAGGTGTGTCTTAAAATGGGAAGCGTTGGAAAATGGCTTAGAGCAATAGTCACAGGAAAATGGTCTCTCTCCGGTATGAATTCTCTGATGTACTTTTAAAGATGAAGCGTAGGAAAATGCTTTAGAACAATGTTCGCAGGAGTACAGTTTCTCCCCGGTGTGGATTCTCAGATGTTTCTTTAAATCTGAAGCGTTGGAAAATGATTTAGAGCAATGGTCACAAGAATACGGTTTCTCTCCAGTGTGGGTCCTCGGGTGTCTCTTAAAATGGGAAGCTTGGGAAAATGATTTAGAGCAATGTTCACAGGAGTATGGTTTCTCCCCGGTGTGGATTCTGAGATGTCTCTTTAGAACTGAAGCGTTGGAAAATGGCTTCGAGCAATGTTCGCACAAATAAATCTTTTTAGAGCATTGATGGATATCCGACTGATATGCCATTGCAAAAAAAAATATATGAAAGCGTTCATTCATTCAAAAGATGCTGCATTTTCTCCAAAATGGATTCTCAAAAGTTTCTTCAGTCTTTAAACGTTTAAAAGGGTCAGGAAATCAGAATAGATAATGGGATTTTCCTTTTTCAATGAGAGATATCACTTTTGCTGATACGGAATTAGTTAACAAGAAACTAAACTGGTATACTTCTCCCTTCTCGTAACTGAAGCTCTAGAAAGGGTTTTGAAGAATAAAAAACAGAACAAGCTTTCTACATATGTCACAGTTTACGTATGTCACAGAAATGTTTTTGCTATTTTAGAGTCAGAAATGGTTTTAATTTATAATTAAATTCAGTTTCTCCGAGTGTTGGTTACCGTAACTTGCATTTAAGACAAACTTTCATGAAGATCTAGCCGTAAAACTACTCCAAAATTAACATTTTGTGGAAAAGGATTCACATGGGCAGAGGGAATCGAACCTGAATCTGTTCGAATCTGAACACTTATGCCACACACTTTCTCTGTTTTCAAAGTTCTCTTCTCAAGTTTCGAAAACCAAGAAAACGGTATGATGTAAAGGACTGTTTTTCTTTGTGTTGATACTTTTCCAACTTTAATGGAATAGCGTGTAGTTTTAAATAAAACAAAGCTCCCCTTGGGGGCGTTAGTGTACAAACAATACCACACAAGTATTGGACTAACCGTACTAACGATGTCACAAAACAGGCTCGAATGTGTTACAGAGATCAAATGAGCCGCTTCTCGACAGTAAACTTTTGCCGCATCTTGGTTTGCTGCTTTTAGTTTATGGTTCACAGCTGATTAGCAATTCCTTCGTTCTATTTAATTATCTCGCGCTGGAAGGAGGAGTAACGATCACGAATGGTCTTTCGGACATGGTTCCTCAGATGAAAGCAGAAACAAAGACGTGCGTTGAGGTAGGGCGAGTCAACACTCCTTGTAGGCAGGCTTATTGAATTCCAACACTATGTGCAGTCCTGATTATACTGAAATGAAATGAAAAGAAGTAAGAGTCAAAACATCTAAAAATAATAAGAAGAAGAAAAAAAATAAGTAGGAGCAAAGCCATTACGTTCTTGTCGTCCAAGAGCTAGCAATGTTGAAAAAAGAACTGTTTTAAGACGTCTGGCTCTTTAATATATTTTTCTCTATCTCTGCTCTTCTGAGCAGAATGCGGGGTGTCTGGCGGCCGAGAGTGGTTGCGTTTTTTTTACTGCGCATCGCATTTTTGCTGGTAAAAATAGTGATTTTTAAGTCATTTTTGGACAACTTCGCGTCATATCAATCATGAAGAAAAAAGTTTTTGACTTTCCGTTTTTCACAAAAATGGGTGTTAAAAGACGCATATGACAAGATTAGTAATCTTGCCAAGTTTTAGATTGCTATTTCCAAAATTGCGCAAAATACAGAGCTGTTAACTCAAAAAAGTTTTTACATGCAACTTCTTTTCAAATTATAGTAAAATAAAAATTAAAAAAAAAAAAACATTGTGAAAGCAAGAAATAGAGCTTTCCATTGACATGTTACATCACATATCTACAGCGCCCCAAAATTATTAATTACGCCCCAAAATGGTTTTAAAAAAATCACTATTTTGACCAGCAAAAAAGTGATGCCCAGTAAAAAACGCAACCACCGGACATCTCGCATGCTGCTCAGAATAGCATAGAGAAAAAAAAATTATAGAGCCAGACGTCTTAAAATAATCCGCTAGCTCTTAGACCTTCGCAACGAGGCGCTACTGTTGTATTCTGTCTGAGCCATGGTCCGCCTGCCGAGTCAGAAACTTGCGTTAAAAATGTCAAAAAATGTTCAATGAGCATTATTTGCCATTGCAACAAAATTATGCAACATCAAGAACAAGATAATCATTTTTCAATAACAATTTTTAATTCTGTTGGTAATTAAATTTAGCAAACTATCATAGGTTCAAGGATAAACTTAAGCAAACATATATTTTGGTTTATGTAGAAAATTTTGAACTTTTCAAATAATGCAGGATTCAAAAGCATTCCTTTATTCATGTCAAGTTATTGGTTTAAAAGTTGTTTTTTTTTCTACCATGATCAAAATTGCTTTACAATTCGAGCAAGGAAACTTGCGATATTTTGGTCAGATTTAAGCTGTGCTCTCTTGGTACGCCATACATTAATATTAGAACAAAAGTCCATAGATTTCTCCTTAAAATAATAATAATAATAATAGTGATTTAAAAAAAAAGAACAAAGAATCTAAGAAACTCACGCGTAGCATTATGAGGTGATTAATGACCTCTCAGACTTTCTCCCAAAAATTACTAAATGTTTGTTATCTTATTGAAAGACCAAATCTAGAAAGTTTTGCTCTAAAGTTGGGTTGTTTAGTTTTTATGGATCCCTAAACATGAAGGTGCGGCATCAAAAATTAAGCGGATTTTCAAGACATGGAAGTTGCTGTGAGCCAAAACTTTTACCAGGAACTGTTTAACTCCGATTTTCTTTTTGTATATGGAAGATAGAAGGTTGAAACTAAACAAAATGAATGTTAAATTTGTGGTAAGTTGTTGTCGTAAGGTCAGTGAAGACCCTCAAAACAAGGCATTTTTGACGTTTTTTAGTGTCTTTAGTGTCTTTGGCAGAGCAAAAGTAGTGTCGTTTGAAAGACCAGTGTAAGCACTTAGAAATAATGTATAAATAACCGAGGAAAGTTCAACGTGCTTTTAGTTGCGTAAGGCCGAAATATGAAAAATGTCATATTTTACCGATATTCAAACGGTCATAACTTCCTCTGCCAACAACATAATGAAATTTTTTTTTGCCAATGTCATACTCTATTCTTTGTCTTAATAGAACAGTTGAGTCCTTTGAGGCGAAATGTGAAAATTTTTTTTACAAAAAATATATTTTTTCCTGTGTATTATTTGTAAAAAAATTTTCACATTTCGCCTCAAAGGACTCAACTGTTCTGTTAAGACAAAGAACAGAGTATGACATTGGCAAAAAAAAAAAAAAAAAAAAAAATCAATATGTTGTTGGCAGAGGAAGTTATGACCGTTTGAATATCGGTAAAATATGACATTTTTCATATTTCGGCCTTACGCAACTAAAAGCACGTTGAACTTTCCTCGGTTGTTTATACATATTTTAAAGTGATTACACTGGTCTTTCAAACGACACTACTTTTGCCTTGTTTTGAGGGCCTTCACTGACCTTACGGCAACAACTTACCACAAATTTAACATTCATTTTGTAAAGTTTCAACCTTCTATCTTCCATATACAAAAAGAAAATTGGAGTTAAACAGTTCCTGGTAAGAGTTTTGGCTCACAGCAACTTCCATGTCTTGAAAATCCGCTTAATTTTTTATGCCGCACGTTCACCTTTAGGGATCCATAAAAACTAAACAACTCAACTTTAGAGCAAAACATTCTGGATTTGGTCCTTCAATAAGATAATAAACATTTGGTAATTTTTGGGAGAAAATCTGAGACGTCATGAACCACAGGCGTGACACTCTCTCAGATTCTTGCTCTTAAAAACAAAAATAAAATAAAATAAAAATATTAAAAAAGGATCGGTAACAGGTTAAATCTGTTCTAAATTTCAAAACGTTTAACCTCAAATACATTTCGATACGAAATAACATTAAAATACAAATTTAAAAAAAATGTTCATTTATTCGAAAGACTATTTTTATAATCTTGGTTTGCACTAAAAATTGAAATGAAATAAGATCTGATTTCTTGGCTACAACCAGGCTTAGAGTCAATTACGAGAAAATGTAATTGATTACGATTACGAACAAGAAAAATTGGAGATTACAATTACGATTACAGTTCTTTGCCATATCGCAATTACGATTACTGCAACGATTAGATTATGAAAAAAATGTAATCGATTACGATTATTATATGCCGATTACGATTTCGATTACACGATTGCCGATTTCTGAGGAATATATATATATAGATATAGATCAACCAAAAATTTTTGATCCAGAAATCCCAGTCAAGTTTTAGTCGCTGGTGTTTTTCTTTTCAGTTAAGTGAAAGGAACACGCACAAATTAAAGGTTTAGGGTTTAATTAAAATTATATTACGAAGGTAAAATTTAAACCATGTTTAAAACAATGCAATATTGCACAGCAAGTAATATTTTTATAATATTCTGTTAAATTAAACATTTTCTTATTTTCGTAAACATTTCATAACTAGGAAAAATATAAATTTGCAATTTATAAATTGTCTACTTGTAATCAATACTGGAATCAAAAAATTCTTAAAAATAAAATGCTCAAATAAAGTTCTTATAAAATCCTTTTT
>JAXGGA010016037.1:0-27598 GCA_038373865.1 Uloborus plumipes
GACCCCCTTTTCTATACTATTAATTGATGTATACAGATGCCCTTTACAAATTTCGATTTGGAAAACGGAAGGTTGAGTACCCCCCTCGAATATCATTCCCCCCCCCCCCCAACATTTTCGAAGATTAGTTTTAAAATACATTTTTAAAACTACAAAATTCGATCTGAGTAATAAATACACTCGCGATTAAACTTATATTAAATTGCATTCTGCTATTGCCCCCAGTAAATAAATTTCAAAATTGTTTGGTATAATAATTTGGAGAAGTTCATGATTTTAGTCCCACCGGGGCTGCAGCATCCAATGGCAGCTACAATGGCAGCTACCCAAAAGATGGTTTCCTTATCTTTCCATGAAATTCCAAGAAATGGAAATAAAAATGGCTGGGGTCGTTTTCGACCCCGCGCGAGCTCTCGCGTGTTAATTTGCATCACATCTGCTCCCCCCCCCCCCCGATTATAAACAATCGGTGCTTTATTGATTTACTATTAACAAAAGTTTATTTTTGTTGGATTCATGCGTAGAAAATTGGCTTTCTATATTTGGTGTAAAGTGAATTTTTGCCAAATTTATAGGTCACCCCCCCCTCTACCACCGATCTTTATGCACATAGTAATTTGTCTTTTTTTTTTTTTGTGACTTTTAAAACACAAAGTAAAAAAAAAAAAAAAATCGCCATTTTTTTTTTTTTTTAATCAGTAATTTGATTGCCCTTCCTTTCAAGTCCTAATTTAAAGTCTACCCTTTTTTTCTTTAAAATATTTATCAAATTCAAGTTTGTGACCTGATAATACCTGCAAAACAGCTCAATACATTTTTGTCTTAATTTCTAAATTATTCTGAACATTTTAATAAAAAAATCTTTTTGATTTCATTAAAATAACCAGTTTAAAAATTTCTTGTCTTAAACCATGTCATTAATGCAACAGCTCTTACGAAAAAAAAATGAAATACAAAATTAAAACCTCAGAAAGTGCTAAAGATATCCAAATAGAATTTTAGAAGATTAATGAAATAGATAAATAATGGAATAATGGAATAAATAGAAAAAAAAATCATTATAAACTGAAACACTGAGTTTCATAACCTCAATAAGTGATAAGGATGCAAACCTATAGCATTATAACCCCCCCCCTTATTAAAAATTAAAGTTTAAACTTATTTATAATTTTGTACCAATCTTGTTTTTTCCTGTGAAAAAAATAAGAAAAGTTTTTAGGAGACTTTCTTTTTGAAATATTTTATCCCAATTTCATCTTTTCCCTTTTCTTTTTTGAGTGACATGTTCAACAGGTCACAACTTACAGACCGCATGTTACACGCTCCTAACATCAAAAGTAAAAAACGAAATGAAAAAGAATACATGATGCTTACAACATTTTAGGTAAAGTGCTGCAAATTATAGTTATTATTAAATTATACTTGTTTAAGGTATGACTAGTATATTAAAATTGCACTGAAAATTTGCAGACAGATAATGAAATTGTCAAAGTTTGTCGCATACAGCTACAAAACTTTCTGCCACAGGGTCAATGAGAAATGTTCAGCAAACTAATTTCAGTCCCATATCACTATCTCCAACTCACAGTGCTCTTTGATTGTTATTTTTTCATTCTTAAGTTTTGTTGCACAGTTTATATGTGATTTATTTTATTCGATAACTACTGCTTTCTTTCAATTTCATAATTCTACTTACCCCACAAAATTTTCATTAGAGTTTGTTTTATTTTTTGAACCTCTTCTCATTTATCCCTTGCTTTTGGCTTCAAACTTTTTTTTGCAGTGTTCCACTGACAGCTGTGATAACATGTCATACATTTAAATTCCTTGCTGGGTTATAAATTAAATGAAGATTTATTATGGATTGAAAATGTATGTTGAAAAGATGTCTGGACCTCAACTGAATTTGACCTTCCACTGTTTAGGTTATGTCATTTTAGGATCCACTGGAGAATTTCCATATCTTTCTGAAGGAGAGAAGTTAACCCTAGTCAAATATGTTAAAGAAAATGTATCTACTGAAAAATTAATTATTGTTGGAACTGGAAAGGAATGTAAGTTTTTTTAAAAAAAATCTGTCTCTAATATTTTTTTTGATCATTTATAATTTTTTGCTCATCATAAATCACCTCTCTGCTCTCTTTATTATATATATACTGTTGGCCCATTAATTATTGTTTTAACTGGAAAGGAATGTAAGTTTTTTTTTAATTTGTCTCTAATATTTTTTTTTTGATCATTTATCATTTTTTACTCATCATAAATCACCTCTCCCTCTCTTTATTATACAGGGTGTCCACTCCAGTCGTGGACCAACAGCTAATTTCTAAACCGTTAGAGATAAGCATAGAGTTTATTTAGGAAAAAATCTCCAAATTATGAAAGGAATTTTGGGTCTATTCAATGTTTTTCAAAAAATCAAATTTTGAAAGAGTTACGAAATTTAAATTTTTATACAGCCCCCCAGTCCTATCAATCATATTTAGTAAAACATTCTTGACACTGTAACGTTTAAAACTAAAAAAAAATCACTCTTCTACCACAAAAATTGACCGAGTTATGACGTTTTGAAAAATCAAGATTTTGAAGGATTTCGCATACGGTCCCTTAAGCGATCGCTCGATGACGTCATGAAATAATGCAAAATCTTGATTTTTCAAAACGTCATAACTCGGTCAATTTTTGTGGTAGAGGAGTGATTTTTTTTTAGTTTTAAACGTTACAGTGTCAAGAATGTTTTACTAAATATGATTGATAGGACTGGGGGGCTGTATAAAAATTTAAATTTCGTAACTCTTTCAAAATTTGATTTTTTGAAAAACATTGAATAGACCCAAAATTCCTTTCATAATTTGGAGATTTTTTCCTAAATCAACTATATGCTTATCTCTAACGGTTTAGAAATTAGCTATTGGCCCACGATTGGAGTGGACACCCTGTATATATACTATAAGTCCTGCTTAAACGAATATTGAAGGTTGCAAGAAATATTATTCAATTAAGCAGGGTATTTGTTTAAGCCGAGATCTTTATCATAGCATCTATGGCATCAGTTCTGGGAAAATTTATTCTTATAAGTGGGGTATTCTTTTATCGGTTACCGAATTTAGCGCTGCAGACAGTATATATATATTAAAGGTCGAGACAAACAGTTCCCACTTGCTGGTTGTGATTAAAAAAATTGTTCACCCACTACAACATGCAATGTTGGTCGCTAAACTGAAGGCCTATTTTTTGTCCCTGAACAAAAATACAAAATGCTAATTCGTAACGCTGATTATTAATAAAAAATATCCCTCAGCATCATCATTGGCGACCAATGTTAACTTGGTGGGAAAATCGGTTCATCTACTTTAAAAAACATCTAAATGCCAATGTTTTATGTTAGAGAAAGAAAAAAAACCTAAATCTTTTTAACTTCATGATTAAAAGTATTATAAGTGAAGTATAGGATTTTTAATTTGCTAACTAACGTGCAATACAGTTCTGAATTTTGTAACAAGGAGATTTTTGGATCGTTACTGAAAATTTAATCTATGAGGCTGGTGAGACAAAAAGGAAAATGTGTTATGAATGTGATCACTGACTAATGTCTATTTTTTATTTCGAAATTGTGTAATTGTAAAAGTAGCTGATAAAAAAAAGAGTAAAACATGTATAAACATTACACATTATAACATTCAATAAATTATACTGATATAAGATATGGAATTAAATAACTTTTTGGTCCCCTTACCTGAAGAAAGATATTAATTTATTGGAAAGCGTACAAAGAAAGGCTACACAGTTATTAAATGGATTTTCTAATTTAGACTATGATTCCAGACTTAGAATGCTTAATATGTATAATCTTTAGTAAAGAAGAATCAGAGGGGACATGATTCAGTTGTTTAAATTTATCAAAATGAATGCTGTTATTGGGTTAGATTTTTGCATGCTGTTTTTGGGTTAGATTTTTGCAACAGGACAAGGGGTCATTGTTTTAAGCTGTTTAAATCTCAGCTAATCTGGAAATTCGGAAAAATTACTATTTTAGCCGGGTAGTAGGAAGTTGGAACAGTTAACCGGAAGAGGCGGTAAGGAGCAATGGAGTAGATAGCTTTAAGAGGGCCATTGATCTTCATTGAAGTTCATAATTTGACTAGGACCAGCCCAGTTGGGCTCAGAGCCTGCTGCTGGTCGTCACATTTATATTTCTATTTGTATTTGTGTATGATTTTGCAATATTTTTGTGGGATTTTTCCAGGGCTATATATAAAATTGGTGTAGAGAGAATATATATGAATACAATAGTTAACAACCAATATAGTGGCCAGTCTCAATATAAGTTTTGCTATGCATTATTTATAAAATTAAATTATCACATTTCACAAATGAGTGTAAACAACATTCATATAAAAAGACGAATTAAAGTATAAATTTTTAGATGAAATATATGTAAATAATGAAAGAAACATTAGTTTTAACAAGGGTTCGCCAAAGCAAGCCCAGCTTGAAAAAACCCACTATGTCGTTAAAGTGGGTTTTTTCAGTATTTACTATATATTGAAAACATTCATTTCGAAAAAAAACTGAATATTCTGAATATGTTGATCAATACTTAACCTAGAAATTGGTATTGATCAATTTAGTCATAATGTTTAGTTTGTTACTGATTTAATCTTGGTCAGTATAACTGGCCCAGAAATTGCCATTTTCCTTTCCTGACAACTTATTAGGTATTAGAAATAAAACTATATGTGAATTTCACACTATTTATTATTTTTTTATAATACTTATAAGATCAAAATAATTATTACAATTTTTAAATTCAATTCAATATAAATTTAAAATACAGTATCAATTAAAAAAATTTCAATATTACAATGGCTTTTCCAAATTTGTGGAATAAGAATTTTTTTAAGAGGTCACTATGCCTTCTCTTCAGGACTCCCTTGATTCTGTGAAAAGTAAAAGTAGGTGCACAATGTTCGAATAGAGAATAATATTAAAGTGGTTCTTGAAAAAATCCGAAAAAGCCCGGGTTTTTTGATCAAAAACCCAGGTGGGCTGGGTTTTTTCAAAAAAAATTTGGGTTTTTTTCAAACCCTGTTTGTAACCCTATGTGTTGTAATAATAATAATATAAGACAATATGTAATGTGATTTTAACCTGTTAACCGGGGAATCAGCTATTGCTCAACTCATTTCACAATGGCGACTTTTTTTTCGCAGCGATAAGTTATATCACACCTCAAATAATAAAAGAATATCGTTTTTAACTTATGATTGTTATTTATTTTGATACAATATTTTATATTTAAAATGTATTTAATGTAAAACGCATTAATGGAACAAATTATAAGAATTATTTCGCAGTATGATATTGCTTGAAACAGTGCGGCATACACAAGGCAACACAGCAGTCGGGACACCAGAATCTCGATTCTCTCCTAATACCTCCTAAATATATAAAACACTGAAATTCACAATAAGAATATTCAAATCAGAAAGTTATTACTAACATGTAAGATACTGAAATGCAGACTAAAATGAATCCAAATTGTGGCAGCTCGAAGTATAGATCATGCAGCGCTCGTTTTCCCGTTAAAAACGCTGAAGTTACAGATTACAAGAACATGAAAATTGATGACGCATCGACAATATGATGGCATATATATAACGATTTAATAGATAAGAACAACGTAGAACGTGATGCGTTCAATATATTAGGATTAATTTCCATGACGAAAAATTTCGTCATGCCCACTGCTGTAGGCTTTTATGTATGACGAAATATTTCGTCATACCCAGTTAACAGGTTAAGTATGTAAAGACTTAAGTTTGTACTGATCGAAAATATTGAATATCGACTATAAGATATTTTCGAACCCTGACAGGGGCCTAACAAGATTAGCAATCGAGCTATTTTTCAGATTTATACTTATGAGCAGAATGTATCAATCCAAATTTTTTATCATGAGTAATGTTTAATGAATTTCTTTGTCTTTTCAACAGCAACAAATGGAACAGTGGATCTTACCAATAAAATGGCAGATGTAGGAGCAAATGCTGCTCTTGTTGTTTCTCCATTTTTCTATAAAGGCAGAATGACGCAAGATACTTTATATGACCATTACATGAAAGTAAGTTGATACTTGACAGTATCTTATACTTTTATGTATTCCACATGTGAAATTTTGTTTTTATCATATATTTGTTTGATTTATTTGTAATGTAGTTTTTATTTATTTTTTGACTAGTTATCAGGGATGAAAATCTTCCGCGGATCCGCGATTTTCCGCTTGTTTTATTTTTTTCTTTCTTTCCGCGATCTAAAAGTAAATGTTGCATGATGTTTAGAAAAAAATGTTTTCATTTATTGTTAAAATAAAGCATAAAATTAGTTGATTTAAAGTAGTAGAGGTTGACATTGCTTCCAACTTCCAAAATGATGGAACTGTTTTTAGGATGCAGGAGGATTGAAACCTCAAGGATGAAATGCAATTATTGACGAACTATGTACTCTATTTTGGCATGCTGCCAAAAACATAAGTTTCTGTTGTAAAAAGTAGAAATTAAGAAAATTGAGCTAAAATATTTGAGATCTTAGTCAAAAAAATTCTAAAAATAATTTTGATCTCTAAAATTTATCAAAATAACAAAAAGACCATGCAATATTAATTAGAAACACCCCTCCCCCACCCATTTTTTAAATATTTCTGTATTGTTTTGCATCGCTTAAAAAGATAGAAATAGGAAATTAGCAAAAAAAAAAAGGTTTTGAAAATAAATAAAAAGCCTTCAATCTTCCGTTTTTACGTTTAATTTCAGGGTACAAATTAAGAGGTCTCTCATGACTAATTTTTCATAACATTAAAAAAAAAAAAATCTATCCAAATGTTAAACCACACAATTTTTCCTCTTTTTTGACTTTGAGCTGTTTTCATCCCTGACAGTTATACTATGTTTTACTCAATGTCAAGTATCATTTCTTGTAAATTTATTAATCTATGTAGTACTTTTTTCTAATGGTTTCTACAAGTTTCTGCAAAATAATTAATCTTCGTTGGGATGCACTGGCAAATAGCTATAAATTTTAAGTTACAGGGTCTAATTAATCATGTTGTTAGGAACAATTTAGTTATATAAAGTTCAGAAAATTAATTGGAGGTTGTGTATGTATAAAACTTTATCTGTCTAGTCATAAATATTTATAGTCAAATCTGTCTGTCTGGGAACCTGCATGCTTTGAAAAAACTACATCTTCTTATTGTTATTTTTTTTATTTCTCAGTAAACTCATTTGGTTTCTCGGTCTTTTGCCCTTGCTTAACTCTCAAATATTTCATTGATTAAGCCTCTGTTTCACAAGATCTAAGGTAAATTGTGTGGAAAAATTGATAAAAATAATATAAATAACTTTTTTAATATAATTTCCAACAATTTGTAGGGAAATAATGGAGAGCAAAGCAAGTGAACAATCCTCTACTGAGAAGAGACAAATTTAACTTCTCCTTTGCTGAATGGGGGAAAGGGGGGGGGGGTGTATAGAGTGGTCACAGAAAAAAACTGGCTTATTTTCTGAAATTTACTGTTGGGAAGGGAGATTGAGGAAAATCATTGTGGATATAACTAGGCACCTTGTGCTCTGTTATGCAGCTTTTATTAAAGTGAACTGAGCGAAAGCAGCAGTTTCTAAGAGTATGTTAATTTCTAAGGTTTTTAAAGTTTGGGCCATTGCAAAAGATTAGGAAAGAGCTCCCGTTCACACCCAAAATCATAAGTTTTTGAGTCATAAATTTTTGTTTGTTCTACTGCTTGAATATTTTATCTCCTGCCTTTAATTACTTTTTTAAGCTTTTAAATTATTAAGTTAGAGATATGACATGTTTTTCATCAGTATTTTTCGAAATTATTTTCATAATCTGAACTACATTACGAGGAGGTATAGTGTGTTAGTACAATTGTTTTGAAGAATAACCTAACTGCTAAATCACTTTGGAAATTTTCTAAATTAATTAAAAGCTTTTGTTTTATTCATGCATGAACAAAGTGAAGATAATTTGTATTAACTGGGTATAATCTTAACTACCGTAAAATGGGGTGTATAGGAACAGCGGGGTCAATCGGAACAAAACTTCCCGACCGTACAAAGAAATTCTTCATAAATATACTATTGGGTATTTTTCGCCATCAGTTTTTTTTTTTAGAAAGGTAAGAAAATAGGAAGTAGGAAAAAATTATTTTTGTTAATCTGGAAAGGCTACTGGCTTCTAAGGAGGGCTGCACGTGGAATCCTAGAAAACATCACATTGTCATAGACTGCAAAACTTCATATGCAAGAACAAACCTTCTTATATTTTAAACCTAAGAGTGGTGTGTTTCAACTATATATGTATCTGAACAACAGAATACCACTTTAGAATTTACATTTTTTATAAATTGTGTCATAAAATTGAAGATTTCTGAAAAATGCCAGAGGAAAAAAAATTGCGGGGTGAATCGGAACACTTTGTTCTGTTGTTCCAATTCAAACTTATTTGAAGGAAACTGTTTGAAAACTCAAGATTCTAACCCCAATTCTTCTAATCAAGACAAGGACAAGGATTTATCACTGTTTATCCCTTCTCGTGAGCAACTAGATCTTAGAATGACAAAAAGTTGCAGATTTCAAAAGATTTTTCTCCAGGAGACTTTTTTTTACTTAAAATACGAGGGGAAAGTCATACAGACTTTATGTAGTAAACGTCCGACACACATACAGTGATGAATAAGTGAAAAAATCTTTCAGGACAATCCCCGAACCCAGAGATTTTAAGAAACTAAAGAAAAGGCAGAGTTCATCCCAGAAGATGTTATGAAAAAACTTAAGCCAATTCACAATTGCTAGTTTTAAGGACAAGTACATATTTGTGGACGACATGAGTGACTTCCATTCATGTAAAATCTTTGTATTTCAATTCAAAAGCATTTCTTACAATTACTTTTCATTTTTCATAAGTTCAAAATTATTTTGAATTTTGACAAATTATAAATGCTTACTGGTATTGAAATTATACTTTTATTTGACGGTAATTATCTGTTCTTGTTCTCCCCCATCAATATTAATCATGTTTGTGAGACCTATTACAGGTTAAATTGATAAAAATAAAAATTTTAACATGTGTTCCGATTGACCCCTATCAGCGGGGTGATTCGGAACACCCATAATTTCCTATATATTTTAATAATAACTGTTCAAAATGTTTTGTCTTTGCTTGGAATATAAAAAATAAAGCACGAACGAAGTTTTTACCCAAAAAATCAAATTAAAAAAAAATCTTTTAACTGCTTTTTTTACAATCAAAGCTGAAAAGTGTTCCGATTCACCCCATTTTACAATATTAAGTTCTTATTTAAAAATTTGCAGGTTTTTAAGTTAAAAAAGTGGCTTCTTTACCATAAATATGCAGTTAGAAGCATCATTTTAGTTCAGTAGATGTGAGCTAAACCTGTTTATATTCACTGGTGATTAATTAATTATTGTACCAGGGGTTTCGATTTTTTAATATAGTTAAGGACATTTTTCTCTTAGGTTGCAGATGCAAGTAAAATACCGATCATTTTATACAGTGTACCTGCTAATACAGGAATTGATCTCTCAGCCTCACTAGTTGCAAAACTATCAAATCATCCAAACATAATAGGTCTAAAAGATAGTGGAGGTGATGTAAGTATTGAATTGTTTTTTTTTTAAAGTTACAGTACATTTTGTTTAGTTAAGACTATATTGTATGAAGAAACACTTGTTCTGTAGAATAAATTTATTGAATAATTATTTATTAATAATTGCTACTATTTACTCATATTAATGTAAATTATGCATTCAATCTCTATAGAAGTAGAAGAAACAAAATCATCTGAACATACTATGCTTAACATAACTAGAATATTACGTTCTTTATGAACACTTTAGCTATATTGAGTTAAGTATCAGGATTGGATCATTAACAGTGGTAACACTGCTGTAAAAATGCCATGGCATTAAGTTAAAAAATGATGTGTGTACCAGATGTTAGTTACATACATACTTTATATGCTGAATAAGTGTAAAACTGGGGGCATGTACCACTTTAGTATTTGATGTAAATAAATAGTTGCTCCACTATTGAAAATTCTATCCTCGGGAAATGAGTACAAGAATGCGGGAAATAAAGTGCATAGATCAAACAAATTCTAAAATATATTGGAGTGCTTTTGATCAGAGATGGGCGTATTTGTATTCGTAAATTCGAATCCGAATTTGATTCACAACATCTTAACTTGTCAAGCCGAATGCGAATACATTTGTATTCACAAATATGAATTCGAATTGATTAATATTTGCAAGTGTGAATCCGAATCCGAATTTTGAATTTACACCTATGAATATGAATCCGAATCTATTCGGATTCACACCTATGAATCTGAATCATTTCGGATTCACATCTATGAATACGAATCCATTTGGATTCACACTTGGATTCACTGAAAAAAATTCAATTCAAAACTCAAATATAAACAAATAAATAATTACTTGTCTGTGCTTCGACCTTCATTCGTTTGTCTGTACCTCGCTATAGGTCGAGTTATGGGGTTTCTCACCTGGATATTTCTAAAGTATCGACTCCTCAGGATCTTAAAATTGTGTATAAGTGTGTAATTGTGTATTGGCGTCAAAGTAATTGACTGAAAATGAATTTCCTACTATTTTGAGCCAAGAGTCGAATACAGTACTGGTCCCAGGCTTTGGAAGTTCTAAATAGTTAACAATTATGAATTTAAGGTCATTAACATAAAAATATCTCTAATTTTTGGGACAAATTTACATTATGAACAAGTTTTTCAACATTTCAACCAAATTTGTATTTTTATTATGTACTAGTTAGCGTACAGACCAAATGTCGCACGAAAAACAGAAAATGCGTAAATAAAAGCTAGGAATTAGAAAATTTTGCGTTGACAACGGACGGAAAGATGCTATTATGCAGAGCGTGTTCGTTTCATCACGGGCTGACTGTGATTTCATAAGATTCTCGCACACACTATTGCAACATTTGCCGCTGGGAGCTGCCGCTTTGCGAGTGATTTCTCCTGGCTAGGACTAACACCCTCCACAACCTTTGCTACTCCCTTTTTTAGGGCTCCTTACTTTTTAATTGTTTTTTATGTATATTTGTACTAGATTTTTGATATTTTTCAAAACTTAAAAACGCTTGGTTTTTGACCTTGCGGGGAAAAAAAAAAGACTGTACTTCGTACTTTTCACACTTCTTTAAGTACCCCCTTTTAACTATTTTAAGTAATTATGTTTTTCTTCATTCTTAAATTTTTTAAACTTCTGACAAATTCCAGCTCGTCATTGGTTTACAAGTAAGCTCATGCTCATTTCACCCAATTACAGACCTCCCAGGTAAAGGGATACGCCCTAGGTACTCGGAAGGTTCGCCGTATTTTAGATTGCGTTCTATTGCAACATCACATGAGTAATAAGAGTGACGATTTATACGTACGTTTACTTAAAAAGTTTTTTTTTTTTTTTTTTTGAAATTTGGTGCACTTTCAAAGTATGGTAGTTGACTAAGACTGGAACTGTTTTGGATTGTGTGTTATTGTGTCCTTCTTATTAAATCTCTAGAGATAAGTAGATGGTTCAGGACACCCATAAAAAAGATCTTAGTCACCGATTTACAACCGATTTCAAGTTTTCTGATTTTATGTAAAAACAGGTCACCTGAAAATGAATAAAATTCGAAACCAGTTGTGACTAAGATCTTTCTTATTCGTGTCTGCTGTCCAGAAACTCAGGTTAAATTAGATGGTCATTTTATTTCATATTGAGGCTTTTGAGGGGTCTAATGAGCTCATAGGGCTGTAGCTATTGAATAAGTTTATTGTACAATTCAAATTCAAATAATTCAATTCAAATAAATTCAAGTAAGTACATCCATTCAGCCTTCTATATATATAAAATCAAAGTTTGCTGACGTCATGGGTGCAGGTCAAACGCTCCCCTGGAAAATTTACGCAACGTACGATTATGAAAATTGGTACACAATTAGTCCGCATACTAGTCGTTTGTATCTCGAGCTTGAAATTTTTAATTTCACCCTAGATTTTTTAAAATTTAATTAAAACTATAAAATTCATAGCGTATTCCTCCATTCTTTTTATACTATTTGCAACATTTCTTATGAATGGCAACAGTCTTAAGAGTCAAATTTTAAGAACAAGCGATATTACTATTCTCGCGATATTATTATTCAATTGCATCATTAGTTGGTTATCATGAATGTTGATGTTGAGTTTAGTTTTAATAAATGTAGTATTTGAAATGTTATTACTGAATATTCCTTATGGTACTTCTACGAAAACATAACATGGCGCAGTTGAAAGATCGAACCACTTCAAAGAACCAAAAAAAAAAAAAAAAATTATGGAATATTATCGACCACTGATGGGCCTCAGTTTAGAGAGAAATGTGGCGAATCATTGGCGAAAATGTAAACAGCAGTTTTGCATTTATATAACGGCTTCCGGAAATAATGAAAAGACAAATGAAGTAAAAGTAGCCATGCTCAGGGCCGGATTTACACATCTTTCGCCCATGGGCCCGAAAATTATCGCCGCCCCTCCCCTCAAAAAATAACGGAACTTTGTTTTAGTGTAAAATGTTCTGACTTTTCACAAGATGAATATAACACAAAATAAAAAATAACTGAGACCCCCTATTTTATATTACGCAAACACTTTTTTTCCAAAGGTCAAAATTATAGTCGTAATGTGAAGTTATTGAACCATGGTAGTTGACAGTAAATTTAATTTATTGTAACATTTTTTTGAATTGTTAAACTTCTGCTAATAGTCCGAGAGCCAGGTGAAAATTTGGTTAATTATTTGTTCTCGATACATAATTGGCCATACGCATCAGACAACAGTATCATAAAGCCCTATGACCGTCAGCAGCGGCACAGTGTGGGGATGAGTAGTTGTAACCTCCCACGCTTGAAGAAAAAAAAAATACATTCGCTCATTTCCTCTCGGCTAAAAATTTACCAGATGATAGCTTATATGTAACTATTGATAAATATATACGTCAGCTGGCTGTATCTCGGTGGAAAAATTGTCAGCTGATACTTTGAAGGTCGTTACGTAGAAGTTAGCTAGAATCATTTACTGACTATTTAAAGGCATCAGCTGACCAGGTTTCCCTCGACTTATTGCTAGCTGATTTTTTTTTATTTATCACAGTATTATATTTAAAATCAGCTCACAAATTTTCACTCTGGGGTCACTTCCCCAGAGGGCCAAAAAAAGAGGACGTTGCAACTTTTGTCCAAGAGAACTGGACAGAAAATGCATTGAAAAATGTCATAAGTGTTTGAAATTCAAATGCAAAAATTATGTTTTTTCAGGTCTGTAACAGATGTAAATAAATCTACAGTTATTGTAAGTTTTGCTCTAAAATTATAATTTTAATTCATAAACTAAATTTTACTTTAATTGTATCTTTTTATTTTTTGTTTTTTTAGCATTAAAAAGTGTGTGAACTTAAATAATGCATGTAACATTCAATAACTATAATGAATTAATTAAAGGAAGCATTGGGGTCGTTTATGACCTCAAGGGTCTTGAGTGTAACTGAAATGGGAGGGACCCACGAGGGTTAAAGTACGCTTGGAGGGGGTTAGTTGTGCGCATGCTCGAGGTATGAAGACCCTTTTGTTGAGGGCATCAGCCACGTTTTTAGAAGCAGAAAAGAAGGGGACTATTATACGTTTAGAATAGACAAGCAAACGTAGTCTGACGAAAAGAATATTCTGGAAACATAGTTGCATCTGTGAAAAATCGATCAAAATGTCTAATGTAACGCCTTTTTGCGTTTTTTGCAAAAAAACAAAGTCTTTTTCTAATTTAAAATCGTTCAGTAATGAAAATCTTATTAAGTGTAGTGCTATATTGAGTGTTCGAAAAACTAATAAACTCAGTGGACACGAGGCTGTACTTCCTACAGAAAAAAAAACAATTTTCAGCTGTACCACAGTGAGTGTTATAGACGTTTTACGGCTTTGCCTCCAAAATATCGCAAAATAATACCAGAAGATGCACCGACTGCAAGATTGCAGTATGTATCTATATTCATTTTTTTTCGTTTTATTTCTTAGGTTACGATTTTTATAAGCATCATACAATAAGACTGTACATTATTTAGTAGAATATTACGTGCCTAGTGTATAACATTACTATACTTTAAAATTTGGAAATACTATTATTGTAGATATTATTAAATAACATTGTCATTCGTATTGTAATTTGTCATAATATTTTTATAATAAATAATTTTTATCAAGTAACTAGTTAATTTATTCTAAGCAAATTGATTATTGAAATATTTGAATATATCTAAAATTATATGATTATATAAGTATAAGTTTAAAAAATATTGATATGGAATATTTGTTTCACCTTAACACTCATGTAGGAGTTCTATGCCGAATAATTAAAGAGACGTCATTTCCTCCCACACGAAAATTTGTGAGCTGATTTTAAATATAATACTGTGATAAATAAAAAAAATCAGCTAGTAATAAGTCGAGGGAAACCTGGTCAGCTGATGCCTTTAAATAGTCAGTAAATGCTTCTAGCTAACTTCTACGTAACGACCTTCAAAGTATCAGCTGACAATTTTTCCACCGAGATACAGCCAGCTGACGTATATATTTATCAATAGTTACATATAAGCTATCATCTGGTAAATTTTTAGCCGAGAGGAAATGAGTGAATGTATTTTTTTTTTCTTCAAGCGTGGGAGGTTACAACTACTCATCCCCCCCACTGTGCCGCTGCTGACGGTCATAGGGCTTCATAGTTCGATTTTCTGCTGCGTTTTACTAATTATCACTTGAGAGGAACTTGGTCATATATATCTGTTACTGGCTCTCGGACTATAATTGTTGGAGATATAATCACTTTCTTTATCCAATTAAACATAGTTGTTGTTGGTATGGAAACCCATTTGTTTTAAGAAACGAGCATACTACTATAGTAAAAATAACATACTGAAAGGCAAAGCCAAGTAAAAAAAATTTCATGAAAGAAAATAATATTTTATTGCTCAAAATATTACGTACTTTGTTAGAGAAAGGTAGGACCAGATTATCGAAATAAAATAAGGAAGTAATATAAATGACAAGTTGTGGGCATACTCAAGGGCTCTATTATTATTATTATTATTTTAATCGGGATACAAGATACAAATGTAAAATGTTAGTTCATAAAAAAACGAACTCAAACTGGGATAGAACTCAAAAAATTGCAGTTTTATAGCTATTTTATCTTCATCGATTTTAAATTATTATTTAGACTTTAATATGTTTGGAAATAAATTGTTATACACTGATTTGAACAATTATGGTCTCACTTGCTTCGTTATGCACTTACTAAAAACTAATAACGATCAGGCTAATTGAAGTAAATTAATATTTACAAGAAATACACAAAAAAGTATTCATTAATATTGAAGCGCTGATTTCATTACAATAAAATCAAATTTGAAATACCTTGACTTACCAATTCGAGCAACATTAAAATCAAAAGGATGATGACAAACCGCTATTGAATTTTCATCTCAATTACAACAAAAATAAATTAATAAATTAGACGTTGATTTATTCTAGTGCTGAATTTATTTATCCTTTGTCAAATTAAGTGTATGTTTTATCATCAATGTAAACTAATAATTTTGAGTAAAAAAACACTAACTATTGTCATATGAATGCAACTAAAATACTTATATTTAATTGGTTAATTATGAGTACATTAGTTTGAACGTGTCTTAAATAGCTTAATTAATGGGAAAAAACATATATGGTAGAAAATAAGCAAATGAGTACGTACCAATAAAACTATGATCTGATTGATAAAAAAAAAATAAAGCAGAGATAATATAGCACTTCACCAAAACTTGAATACAAAAAGTGTTCCTATTCCTTTGGAATATCAACTACAAACAAAATACACTGCACAACATTGAAAATGCAACACCAAGAAGGAGTGGTCAGAAATATATGCAAATTTTACCGTAGACGCACGTCACTGAGTTATGCAAATGATATGAAATGCGCAGCTCTCCGACGCATGTGAAGTAAGATATAAGAGAATGAAGCTGAAAAGTGGGCTATGTTCATGTTGGTTTTTCTGCCAGACTAATTATCGGAGAAATTTGGTTTTTGTCTCGAAGGATACGTGTGATAGGAGGAAATGCCACGCCGTCCTCAACGAAGACACTTCCAGCATATAGACGACTTTACAAGGGGTATGGTGATTGGACTGAGAAGGGGAGGTTGGTCCATACATCGAATTGCAGCTGATACCCACATGGATGCAAGCACTGTGCATCGGCTGTGTCAGAGATGGTTGGAAAGAGGAAATGTAGCCACATTGAGGGGTGCAGGTGCAGCCAGAGTGACGTCAGACCGCTTGGATCGACGGATTCACTGACAAGCTGTGGCGGACCCGCAAGTCACTTGTACGTCGGTTCTGCAGCACGTGCAAGGTACCCTGGATGTTCCTGTGTCGATCAGAACCATTTCCCGTCGACTGGTGGCACGTGGCCTGCAATCACGGCGCCCGCTAAGAAGACTGCCATTGACATCACAGCACAGACTCCAACGTTTGGAATGGTGCCGGACCAGATGAGCGACGTGGATGGCAGAATGGCAAACCGTAGTGTTCTCAGATGAATCCCGCTTCTGTTTGTCCAGCGATAGTCATCGCATACGTGTGTGGCGTCGACGTGGAGAAAGATCGAATCCGGCAGTAACTGTAGAACGCCCCACAGCGCGACAACGTGGCATAATGGTTTGGGGCGCTATTGCATACAATTCCGTATCACCTCTAGTTCGTATTCGGGGCCACTATGACGGCCCAACGATATGTAGATAATGTACTGCGGCCGGTGGCAATCCCCTACCTTCAGGGTCTGCCAAATGCAATTTTTCAACAGGATAACGCCCGGCCTCACAGTGCTCGAATCAGCCAACATGCTCTACGATTAAGGTGCACAACATGCGGCCCGCGGGCCAAATGCGGCCTGCCGTATTGCAATGTGCGGCCCGCGACTGCATTTATTTTTTTGTGACGAAAAAAGATTTAAAAAAATTTTTTTTTGAAAAAAAAAAAAAAAAATTAGAATTTTTTTTTTTTTTTTTTTTTTTTAACTCAGAAGGGGAGAGAAAAAGTATAGTCTTCCTGATGGCATTTTAAACTACACACATCAAATAAACACTCCAAAATTTGTTTGAAGAAAGATTTCAGGACTTTGTAGGGAAAAAGAGTAGACCTGAAAATTTCAATTTTCAATTACTAAACAGGAGACTGCAGACCTTCCTAGCTTCTTGGCCCTGATTCAGAAAACCAAAAATTGTTATAGTAACTAACAACCACGACGAAAAAAAATTGGAAAAAAAACATGCCATTTTGAAAAATGTTCCTTTTTTTTTAATATTTCATTTTTCATAGTTTGTTTCCAACTTGAATAGTAAAAATCTTTCTTATTTGACATTAATATGTTTGACGTTTTGCAATTTTGGCATATTTTCTGTGCGTTTTCGATGCCAGGTGCAAAGCGTAATTTTAGGCTTTACCTATAACTTTTTAGCAATCTTTTAGCATTGGCTCTTAGATTACGATATTTCTTATTTTTGGAGTGGTGCACAATACAAATCATATTGGAAAATAATACAAAGGTATTTTTCAAAACAAATACGAGCATTTTTTTAACCACTATTTTTTAATTTTTGCATTCAATACTTGGCAAACAGGTATTTTTCGACCAAAAAGATGTAAACAATAAATTATTTGGAGTTCTTGTTAATGAAGCTTTTGAAAGAGATGCAGATAATTGCCTTACTGACCTCTGATATATGCAAATCAAATTTCTGATAGTTGGGATTTTTAGAGTTCTAAAAATCTTTTCCTCCATGATTAACCAATTGTAAGGAGCATGTAAACATGTTGAAAATTTCAACTATCAGCAATAAACCCATGTATAAAAACTGGTAGATAATTTTCATTCTCAGCCATCCAATTGCTAATTTTGATATCATGATTACGTTTTCGTTACACTATCCAGCTAATGGTAGAATTTTGTTTTTGCACTGTGCATGGCTGCCACACTTCCGTCTAGGGGACGGAATTCCGTCTTTTGTAAAATCTCGAACCATTTGGGAAATTGTTTTAGTTATCATAAAAATACAGCTTCAAAGAAAAAAAGTTTTTTTGTTTTATTTATTTCTAAATTAGTTATTGTTTAGCATTTTCTCCCTAAAAAATCTTTTTAGATTGCCAAAAAATGTTCTGAAAAATTACCTTATAGTTAATTTTGCAATTCTGTTTTATTATATAGTAAGTTGCAACTAGTGTATAAAACATTGAACATATTGCACACTAACGTTTATATGTGTTGCAAAATGACGCCACGCGCTTTTCAGTCCTGGCCATTTTTTATAGTGGCAACCATGGCACTGTGGCCTAGTTGCTTTTTACACTGTGGCCTAGTTGCTTTTTGCACTGTTTGCAAGGAGTACTTTTTGGATTAGAATGTGCTAGAATTATATATTGATTTTGGTTTGCTGAATAAAATGTTTGATTTCTTTAGTTTTAATAAGTGATAAAGTTCAACATTATTAAAGCACAAAGTTCCGAAAATCTTTCAGACATGTAACCCCTTATTCAACCCACCACCCCCCATTGTAAATTTCTTAAAAATTTCATTATTTCAAACAATTCAATTTTTACAACTACCCGGTATTGGCAGAGTACCTGATCAAAATTTAGCCGAGTACCGAGTACTTGGCAATCGGCTGAGTACAGAGTATTTATTAAGTACTTGGTACATAGGTGACTCTTGAATAGGTGATAAAGTTCAACATTGTTAAAGCAAAAAATTACAAAAATATTGAATACATGTAATATGTAACCCCTCAAGACATACAGTTTCTAGCCTCTGATGGCTAAGCAGCTGCCACGAGAAAAGCTGCTTACCATCAGAAGCTCAAATCTTATCTTCACTAAAAAAGGTTTACCTTTTTACTGTGAATCATGTATATGAAATATTTTGCACTTTCTTTTTTTTAATAAAGTTATAGTATTTTCCCCCAAGAAGCCAT
The DNA here is from genome assembly GCA_038373865.1 of Uloborus plumipes. Lineage (NCBI taxonomy): Eukaryota > Metazoa > Arthropoda > Arachnida > Araneae > Uloboridae > Uloborus > Uloborus plumipes. The sequence goes on from JAXGGA010016037.1 coordinate 19,168, forward strand.
TTAGTGAAGAGATTCAATATATAATTTATCTTGCACTTATTAATACAAGAAAAATAGTGGTGCAAGCTACTAAGTCCATTACTTTTTTAATTTTTTTTTTTTTGGGGGGGGGGGGCATAGGATATGTACTCATTGCAAATTATATGGAAAAATTTATTGAAATTTTTTTAAAGAAAAATGTGACAATTTCTCAAAGCCTGAGAGAGTTGGGAAGGGGCAATCACCCTTTCACGAGCATTCCAAATGATGCGCATGATTGCGGCTTGCGGCCCTTCAATAGAGTTCCTGTTACGTATGTGGCCCTTCACTGAAAAAGGTTGTGCACCCCTACTCTACGAGGTGTACAGATGCTTTCCTGGCCACCATACTCTCCTGACTTGTCACCAATCGAACATGTGTGGGACGTGATTGGACGCCGTTTGCAGAACCTGTCACTGCCTCGTTCAGAGGACGAACTGTGGCAAATGGTTGAAAGGGAATGGAGTGCCATCCCTCAGGACACCATCCGCAGGCTTATTAACTCCATGCCTAGACGTGTTTCTTCGTGCATCGCTGTCCGCGGTGGTCCTACTTCTTACTGAGCCGACGCCGTCCTCGCTCTAAATTTTGCTTATTTATTTTGAAATAAATATTACTTATTGTTCCATGCTGTCTCTGTCTTCTTACCAAATTTCAGCAATTTCTGACCCCTCCTTCTTGGTGTTGCATTTTCAATGTCGAGCAGTGTATGTACAATATAAGACAAACCTGCGCATAAATGGTCATTTTGTTGCACTAGCTATTAACAGATAAAGAATACAAAGGACAAAAAAAAGCCTGTTACATTAAAACTTCGTACGTCTTGCTTTAACATTGGCAAGTGCATCAATGACCTCATTGAAGTCTAATTTAACAGTTAAGTCATTTTCAATAGCCAAAATGGATAAATGAACCAATTTTTGTTGGCCAACTGACGATCTCAAATAGTTTTTAATCCTGGAAAGGGCAGAGTAAGATCTCTCAGCTGCACAATTTGTTGCTGGTGTGCATAAAAACATTTTAAGGCAAATGTTAATGTTCGGATATAAGTCTTGAAGATTTTTTGACTTAATAAATCGAAATAGTTCTGACAGGGACATTTCTTCAGTACTGTCTGGATTTTCTTGGGACAGAAGTCCCTTTAGATGAATGCACTCAATCACCAGTGCAGAACCTTCAATATCGACAGTATAAAACTTTTGCAATGAGGCCGCTGCTTCTGTTATTTCTTCCACATCTAAGTGGCGCAGATTTGATAAAAATGCGAATCTGTTTAAAAACTCTGTGTACACAGCAGTTCTCTTATTCAACTCGGTGGAAAGTTTATCAATAATTATTGCATAGTTTTCTTTCAGGCAACGGACCTGATTTTCTCCCATTTCTTCATCTTCTTCAAGTTCAGATGAGTTTGATTCTGATTCATCAAAAAATTTTCTCCTTTTCCTCTGTCGTTTTGTGTTTTTGGGACAATCACGGTCTATGCCAAGAACATCTTTGATATTATTCAATTTCTTCTGCGCATCAGCAATGAAAAAACTTGAGGCATTTCTTAGTTCGTCCACAAATTTATCGAGGGAATTGTATAACATAACAACAGTATGTAAATTGATTAAATGAGACTGTATTTTCTGGCTTACAAAGTTGAATTCATTTAGTACATTTCCCCAAAACGATGCCATGAAAATTGTTTCAAAAGAAATTAGTTCTTTTAAAAGCCCTTTAGCTTTGCTCTTTGTAATTCCGTTCTCTTCTTGGCTATCGGTCAAACTCTTTAAACATTTTGCAAATGCTGAAAATTTTTATTTAAGCTTTTGCAAGCATCTTCTCTCGCTGACCATCTCGTTGTGCTTAGCGTTTTAACTGTTAAGTTCTTCTCACCGGCTATATTAAACGACTAAAACTAAAGAATGTTCCAGAGATAGGCAGATGACGAGAAACAATTGTATAGTGCTTGCAGTAAGTCGAAAAAGTTTTTCGCTACAGTACAACATTCTGCAGCATGTGATCAAACTAAATTAAGAGAATGTCCAGAGCAAGGAACGTACGATAACTGGATTTAGTTCTTTCAGCTTGGCTTGCAAACCGGTTGTATACCCCTGACATGTTGTATGCGTTATCAAACGACTGTCCACGACAGTTTTGAATGTCTAAATTATGTGTCTTCAAAAGCTCGAAAACTGCTTTCAGCAAGATGCAATACACCGCCAACTCGGCCATTTTGATCCATGGACAGCTGTTTCGAATTTATTGTGCTCTCATCAGCATGGAATACGAAAGTAGTCGAGTTGGAGGCAAAAATCCTCTTATAAGGCAAAGAGAGCCCAAAAAAAAAAACTGGTAGCTAATGTAAAATTAGAATACCAACGAGCGACCGCATTTGGTAAGGTACAACTCGTAAATTTTTAGGCAGGAAATAATTTTGTTATTTGCGGAAATTTTTGACTGATACAATCTGCCGCCCTGGGCCCGGGCCCATGTGGCCCATGCCTAAATCCGGGCCTGGCCATGCTGCTAAATGCTGTTGTTGAAGAAGGTATAGAGGTTTCTAATATCTTTGATTTGTTTGATGACAACAGAAATGATTATGAACAAGTTATTGAGGCATTTGAAATATGTTACATACTCCAAAAAAGTTTTTTTTTTTTTTTTGTAATTGAAGTACGTGTACATTGTGTAGTTTACATGCGAAAATGCCCTGCTCTTCTTTACTCTCCGATCTGGGAGCATTATTGGATGGCGAGCGCTACCCTAATTATTAGAGATTTTCTGTTTTCACTTCTTCGTTTTCTGTGATTACAGTTGTTTTTTTTTTACTTGCCATTGGAACTAAAAAAAAACCATTGTTTAGTTTTCAAAATAAGTAATTTTAAGAATTTTTAGCTTTGTTTTATTAATTTCTTCAAATGATTACTTACTTTTTAAATTTGCTGAAACTTATTTTGGTTTTTGGGCAATAAATTTTCTTCTCTAAGCAGTACACTTTGTATATGCCATTTTTCCAATAGGTTTTTCTATACAAATTTATTAATTTACTTCTTGAAATTACTACTTCATTTGAATGGCATATATACAATATTTTATTCAAATTGTATTACTATTATTACTTCCTTTGTTTGAATAACAAGAAAACTTTTCGGTTAGGTAGCAAGAAAATATATTGCCAAGACAAATGACGTTCGTATCACTGAAAACAACTTGCCGAAGATCTCATTTATTGAAATATTCTCAAAAGCATCACCGAGAAAAAATACGGTACTCACGTATTAACTCCACCGCAGCTACAGATTTGGCGGCTAAAAAAAGATTTGACGGTTTATTCGGCGTTTTTTCCCAGGGTGTTAAATAACTGCCTGGGGCCACGTGGGCCTAGAGGTAGAGTACTCTCCTTGTAGACAAGTGGTCGCGGGTTCGAATCCCGTCTTGCCCATGGATGTTATTTCATCCCCTCTGTGGCGTTAATCTGTCCTGTGTTTGTCAGGAGGCAAAGCGCATAGTACGCAGTCCTCATGTATGGGGCCGTGGTGGCCCGATCGGTAAGGCATCGGACTCGTGTCCGGAGGGACCCGGGTTCGAAACCCAGCCGATCAAAGATCCACCGCCTTGATTAATGGTGGCTGAGAGGCGTTAAAAATGTCGTGGCCACAAAGTCCTCCAAGTGAAACGATACCTCTGGGGGTGCTGGGCCCTAGGGTTTGCTCGACCCTAGGTTCTGGTTCAAAATTAAGAACAGAGCGCTCTTCAGGGCCCTATTCCAGTTAAACCACGAAGCTGTGGTAGGTACGGGGGACCCTGGAGAGTGTGAAGTGAAGTCCTCATGTATGTTGAAGCTGATGGCTTCTGGAGAAAAAAAAAAAAACTGCCTGCGCGTAGAAGCAACAACCGCCAAGCAAGAAAAGACGCCAAATCTGTTGTTGCGGTGGAGTTAATACGCAAGTAACAAAAATGCTTGACGTGATTTTCCAGCTATTGGTGCCAGTGTCGACAAATAATTGGCCAAATAAATAAATTTGACCATCTAAAGCCATCTAAAGTTTCGCTGGAGCTATCGTTTCAAAAGGCTGATTTTTTTTTTTTGCAATCTAAATGCAAAGAAGGCCCAACGAAGCTTTTGAATTAAGAAATAAAAACGTGAGCCATTTTGAATATTTTGGTAAGATATTAAATATTTCCGAAATAAAAACAATGATGGTAAATTTCTTGCCTATTTGGCACATGTTCGGCTTTATAATTATTTCTCTAAACGCTCCCCAAAAAGTAAAAGTAAATCGTAACTACTATTAAAAATAAATCGGTCTGTGTTAAGCATGGTAAATTTCGCCAAGCGAAAACGTTTTCGTATTCGCAGTTTCAGCACTTAAACATTGCAATTTTGCTAGGACAAAGCAGATTTTTTTTCTGATAAACTGTGGTAAAATTACGCTTCAGCTTTACACTATACTTCCTGTGCTTTATTTTTTCAATTTGTGCATTATGGATACAACGACAGCAGTACAAATTTTACCACGGGCAAAGTCGTGGCGGGTAATTCTAGTTTATTTATATTTGCGTTTCAAGTTGAATTTTAAAGAGAATCCAAGTGCGAATCCAAATGGATTCGTATTCATAGATATGAATCGGAAATGATTTGGATGCATAGGTGTAAATTCGAAAAGATTCGGATTCGTATTCACAGGTGTAAATTCGAAATTCGGATTCGCATTCACACTTGCAAATACGAATCAATTCGAATTCACATTTGTAAGTACAAATGTATTCGCATTTGGATTGACACGTTAAGATGTTGTGAATCAAATTCGGATTCGAATTTACGAATACAAATACGCCCATCTCTGCTTTTGATTCATTAAGTATGTTTTTTTTATGCTAACCTTATTCAAAAAAAAAAATCTTCAAAAAATTTTTGTAGCAATTTTAGCAATTGGAATAAGTTTTCCATAAAATAAATTGTTTGTTCCCCTATCAGCCGCATGATAATATTAAAGAAAATAACACAAGTATTAATGCATTTTTTCCCAATGATGTGCTTTATAAATATTTTAAATAAAATTCATTATTTATTTATTTAATGTCATGTTACAGAAATGCATAAGTATGTATAATTTTTTTTTACACTTTGTCTATAAAATATTTCTCCATGTTTTTTCCTCACAGATTCAAAAAATTGGCCAAATAATTCATAAAACCAAAGAGAATGGTTTTCAAGTTTTAGCAGGTTCAGCAGGATTTCTATATGCAGGTTTATGTGTAGGTAAGATTACTGCTGGTTTAATTATTTTGTTTTTCATGATGTGTGGTAACTCATTTGTAGAATTTTTTTTTTCATTTAAATAAATAAAAGAATTTATTGTGTAATTTCTGATCATTTATTAGTTCTCTTCTTTAAAAATGTATTTTAGTTTATATGAGGACAGTTTATATTTTTAAAAAAAGCCTAAAAGTATGCATTAGGATCTCGTATAAAGAAACTAAAGAGAAATCATTTCACAAAAATGATATTGTTCCTCGTTTTTTTGTTAAGCCAAGAAAACCTTTTTCTTCTTGGTATCTAACTGCAATATGTATTTCTGAAATAGTTCTTAATTTACTTAGGAACTGATGGGAGTTTCTCTTATGTGCTTCTTTGAAATTTTCCAATAACTTTTATCTATTTTACACAGAATTTTAAATTCAAACTATTTGCATATGACTAAGTTCTGAAGTATATAGGACTCCTGCACTTCTTTTTTGTTGATAAATAAAACTTCTCACCAATATTTCAAATAGTCGCTCAAGTACAAAACCCTGTTTGCTACTACAATTATATATTTTAGTTATAAGAGTTAAAATTACCTTTTTATGATTGCAATCAGAGGTTTTTTTTTTTGCATCAGAGCTCACAAGGGGCTCCTTTACTTTTTTCGATTCCTGAGAGGATTTTTACACATTACAATCTAATGAAATTAATCGGAGTGCCATGTAATGAATAGATAACATTCAGCTTAATTTTCTCTGTATATTGAAAAAGATAAGCTCAAAGATATTGTGAAAGGATGTTTGTGGCTGGCCTGCGTCCAGGCGGCCCCATAGCGCCTACAGACTTGAAACTTGGTACAAAATTAGTTCGAGCCCCGTAGATTTGCACCTCGGAGCCATTTTTCTTAGTTTCGAATTAGTTTTTTTAATTAATTTTTAAGCATTAATTTCATGTCATCACCAAATTAGGGGACAAAAAAATCCCCCTCCCCTAATGTTACATATCGTTGGAAAGAGGTTTTTTTTCTGAAAAAGAAGATGTTTGTTCCTTTTCTCTCCGTAAATTATAACAGGAGATAGAAGTAATTCTGATTTAGCCATTTTTCAAGGCTCACATCGAGCAAAATTACATTACATTCAACAAAATGTTCCAAAACTTTTTCAAAAAGGTCGCGTTCGACACGCAAAACCAATGATTCTTCGTTTTGTTTATTGCTCATCTTAATTCAACAAAATATAAACGATTGCTTTTATTGCTCGCATATTTTCTTTATTTTTTTTAACATTTAAGAAAGGTTGTCATTATTCTTACAGTATTTTATTTTGTTTACATGCTTTCATATGAATTACACATTTGCCCGCTTGAGTTTTTTTTTTCTGCGAGGGAAAGGAACTGGATTTTCTGTTTGCGCTAGATATTCTACTATGTTTTTTTATTATGCACGTATTTTTTTTCTTCATTTTTTATGTCAGGATGGGGGGGGGGGGGGGCTCTTTTATTTATTTGGCGAATCATTTTAAATTGTAAAGGAACAGTTACTGTGCTTTTAAAGGGTATGAGCATTTCCGTTAAGGAAAATGATTATTTTATATCAAGATAGGGGAGGGTATTATTCTATTTTTCAGCGGAGACATCATACTCAGTTGCATATAGTCGATTTGACTCCAAACCACAAAAAGCAGGTTGGTGATCGAGCCGCCGAAAGCGATGAGGTAGTCGCTGCAGGCGACAAACAGGGGTTGGTGAACGAAGTAAATAGGGGCGGAGCCTCTTAGTATCTAAAAATAAGTTCTGAAGTCTAGGGCTCCTGCATTTCTTTTGTTAAAAATTTAAATTTGATTACAGTGCATCAATATTATTTTAATAATAATTTATAACGTTAAAATTAATTGAAAGAAAGTACTTTTTGTTTCTTGTGTTCCACCCAATATTTTCTAGCGATTATATCTCCCACCACCTTTTTACAAGAAGAATATCAGATTACACTGACGCTCTGCATTGTTTAGTAAATTGCTCTGCTTCTACAAAGGAAAAATATAGATACAGTACAGAACCTTTTATCCGGGAACCAAACTACCGGGAAACCAGAAAACCGGCAACATTTTGTAGATTTTTCCGCCACTTTTTAAAATACGCATTTTCGGCAATTTCTAAAAAATGAAGAGCTATTTTTTTTTTCCTTTTGAAATACCTAAATGAATATAAATGGTTTCTTCATAAATACCATATAAGTGGCATATAGTTCAGAAATTCTTAATATTGTAATATCTATAAGCACTTCTGGATCGTTTTCTCTTCAGATTTTAAGATGCATTACTATTTGTTATAGTAACTTGGGTTTTATAAACAATTGGCAAATATCGCTTCGTAGCGATCCAGAAAACCGGGAAATTCAGTTATCCGGGATAGCTGTGGTCCCAAACATCCCGGATAATTGGTTCTCTACTGTACATAGTCTGTAGTAGGTTCAGTGACAATGCCTTAATGAAGCAATATACATAGTTTTATATGTAATTGTGAAACATATAGTCTACTGTAAACTATTGATGGAACAATAATTAGTTTAAATTTTTACGTGTACCCAGTCAGAATATTAAAAAGCTATGAAGAGTTGTTATAAGGCACATCTTATTTAGGTTTATATTAAGTGTGTGTAAACCTTAGTCAACTATCAGTCTGCTATCCATGTCATTCACCTCATGTGCTTCAATCAAGTCAGCATTTAACTGAAATAATGTTTCTACAATTTGTTTGATCCATGAATGTTTGACTAATGGTTCAGAAACATTTCAGATTACCTGGTTCTACAGTCGACGCTCGTTATAACGACCACACGTTATAAAGACCATCCTAATATAACGACCAGTGAGTGAACCTCCAACTGTATCCCAATATACTCTATGTTCTACCTCTTATAGCGACCACTCGTTATAAAGACCGTTTTCTGTGGGACGTAGACGGTCGTTATATCGAGCGTTGACTGTATATAAATTTTTGCCCATAACTTTTTATTCGTAACTTTTTCTATTTATTGAAGCAAAATGCTACAAATATATTCAGTCTCATGTTTATTATTTTTTGTTATTAAAAAGGTTTTTAATGTTATTAGTTTTTAAAGTAAAACAATAGTAGTTTTGCCACACCTAGAATGAAAGGGGGACTCTTTTATATTTCCCCCAA
>JAXGGA010016038.1:0-27597 GCA_038373865.1 Uloborus plumipes
TCTCTTTTAAATTCCCCCCCCCCCCCAAAAAAAAAAAAAAAAAAAAAAAAAAAAAAAAAAATTGGGGCTTCTCAGTAATGCAAGTTGGGTTGGGAATTAAAGATTTTTGTACTTTTTTTGTTGCAAAAAGGCTGATTTGGTATAACTAAAAGAATGTAGAAGAAATAATTAAGTGTATAAATCTAGTGTGTTGACGATACGGAGCTTATTAAATAAAGTATAGGAATGAAAGATTAGCAATCTGTTTTAATGTGCTATAATTATAATTGAAGTTTCTTGATTATTTTTCAAATCATATTTCATATGTGAATGAAGAATTACATTTGCTTCTAATAAACTATTAATATATTTTCTTGAACGCTTTAATTATCTGAAATAGTTAAAACTTCAGTGAAAACTGGACCCTTCTAGCTGAAGTTTGAAGTTAAAGGAAATGAACAATAACGTAAATGTAAATGCAACAGTTATAGGTATAAAGCTAAACGAAATTAAATCATACTAATCTATAGTCGGGCAAATCTATCTCGACATCCTTTTAATACTGTAACTAAGTAATATGCAGCCTTCACAGTGCTGCCAGGCTAGGTTTGTCCCTACTATAGGTTCTGAATTTATCTAAATGGTTTTTAAAATTAGTATTTCTTAATTTTTGATAATTGAAGGGTTTGGGTGATGAAGGGCTTATGTGACAAAACAGAAATTATGAATAATTAAAGTTCAAAGCTAGATTGTTACAGTTGTTGTAGCTATTTTGCTTTCTGGTCTTATCGTTAGTATGCGTATGAAATAGGTCTAATGACATCTACTTTTCGGTGTACCCAGTTTTTTTTTTTTTTTTTTTTTGCGTATCTGTATCTATTGCTTACCATTTTCCAGAGTGTTTATTTTTTTAAATGTAACATAGCCCCTTCATCCTCTAAGCCTTTCAATTATGTAACTGTTTAAGAGATTTTTTGCGGTTTTATTAAAACTAAATACAATTTGGGTCATTCCATGTGAAATCAACAAGCCTCAAAACTTGACCATCACCAATTTCAAAAAAAAATTATAGGGTTGAATACGTCTATAAAGTGATACAAAAAAATGATTTTTAAAATTTTTTTCAGCTGTTAGTTTCTTGTGGGGGACCCCCTAAAAAACTCAAAAAATGGCAAAAAGTCGAATTTTGGTACATACAAAGATTCAATTTTCTCAGCTTCTATTGCAGCTAAAGTCTTTTGTTATATGTCATTTTAAAGCTCTTTAAACAAGCTTTCATATGATACATGACTTGACTTCGTTTCGTGATGTTAATGTTTCAAGGTCACCGAAAGCATTATTTGACCTTGAATATCTCAAAAAGTGTCTTTTTTAAAAATCTGAAAAAAATATATTTCTTACGTCCCAATGTAGTGTATATGTGGTAAAAAATTCAGAATGGGACAGCAATGGGGTCTGGATGAAAAGGGACATAGACTTTTTACACTCTTACCACTTTATTGCAATGCCTATGGCTCCTGAAGATATATAATACAGAAATATTGCAAAATGTGAAATGCTATTTGTAAGTGATGGTTGGAATATTCCAGTTCTTGTTTTGAGAGGTTATAAATCATTCCTGTAGCGTTTCTTATACTACGGGTCTACTTTCGAAATAATAGCACTTACAGGCACATTGAAAACTTTTTCAAAGTCAGGATAGTAGAAAGAGCTTGAGGGTCTATGAGGATGCAACAGCCTAATTTTTACATTTTGATTTTCTTCAGCTGTGTCTAAGAAGCACCCTATCCACCAATATACACTGTGCCTGTAGGTCAAGAATCCAACCATTTCTGAGCAATGAAGATCGTCCTCGACAGTTGTAGTACGTTCAATGCTTATAGTGTTGAAAATTGAATATGTTATCACTTGCATCTGATTCCTATTTAATGGCATGAAACAACGAAGACTCTGAGTGCCTGGTATTGTTCTTGCTGTCATTTTTTCTGGATTTCAGAGCCTCTTCTTCCTGTTTATAATAATCTTCAATTGTGCAATATTGAAAATTTATTGATTTAATATGCTCTTTGCTCATTTGCCCAATCAAACAACTGTCGTGGTGTCATGATTTGATTGTCATGAATCATTTTTGCTGACTGGCTCTAGCAAAAGGTGAACTGCAATTGCACCATGAGTGAGGCAGTCTGAAATTATAACAAGATATATATTCAAAAATTTTCTTATTGTTGAATCTTGAAAATGAATAATGCCACCAAACCAAGTTTGATCTATTACTTCTGTGATGGAGCTGCCTCACAGTACAGAAATAGACTGAATTTCCTAAAAATGAGTTATCATTAATCAGATTTCGGGATTAAAGCAGGGTGGCATTTTTTTGCCACATCCCATGGTGTGCCTTATAAATTTTTGCTTTCGAAAGTGGGCCCTAGTAGAAACACTACAAGAATGATTTATAACCTCTCAAAATAAGAAGTGGAATGTGCCAACCGTCACTTATAACTAGCATTTCACAGTTTGCAATATTTCTGTATTATATATCTTCAGGAGCCATAGGCATTGCAATAAAGTGGTAAGAGTGTAAAAAGTCTATGTCCCTTTTCATCCAGATCCCATTGCTGTCCCATTCTGAAATTTTTACCACATATACACTACATTGGGAAGTAAGAAATATATTTTTTTCAGATTTTTAAAAAATACGCTTTTTGAGATATTCAAAGTCAAATAATGCTTTCGGTGACCTTGAAAGATTATCATCACGAAACGAAGTCAAGTCATGTATCATATGAAAGCTTGTTTAAAGAGTTTTAAAATGACATATAACAAAAGACTTTAGCTGCAATAGAAGCTGAGAAAATTAAATCTTTGTATGTACCAAAATTCGACTTTTTGCCATTTTTCGAGTTTTTTAGGGGGTCTCCCACAAAAAACTAACAGCTGAAAAAAAATTTAAAAATCTTTTTTTTTGTATCACTTTATAGACGTATTCAACCCTATGATTTTTTTTTTTTTTTTTTTGAAATTGGTGATGGTCAAGTTTTGAGGCTTGTTGATTTCACGTGGAATGACCCAATAGTACTAGTAAAATATGAGTGAAGCAGTTAAAAATTGAAAAAATGAGAATTAAAGTTACCCTGAACGATTTTTCCTGCTGAGGCTTAATCGAAAATAAAGTACAGTTACATTTTTATACCAATAAATCAAGAAATAAAAATAATACATAGCATTTCTCAAACATATCACTCATATAAAACGGCTCAATGGAGCAGAAAAACATACAAATAGCCCAGCAATACTGAGTGCGAATCAGTTATTTTGCACCTTTCTGAATTCGGAAACATAAAGCCTGATCCGGACCGACAACAATAGCGTGAAACTCTAAGCCATTTAACAACTGACAAAAGCATTTAGTGCGTATTTTCATATTTTTTGAACCATGTAACTAAATACCGGAAAGAGCAATTGATTTCCATTTCCCGAAACCTTATCTCTCCTTCTCAGGCGCAGTATTGTTGAATTATACCTATTTTACTGCTTCAAAGCCGGGCCGGAGTGGCGAATAAAATTTTGAACTTTTGGTATTGTCTAGGAAGTGGGCGAGTCATTAATCCTGAAACTGAATGCTGTGTGATTTATTTGTTCTGACTTTGATTTGTTTGCATGCAACTTATTTCTTTTAAAATGTATTTAAAAGAATTATTATCTTTTAACTCTTATTTCAAAATAAACTAAGTTAAAATACACATAGCGAAAAAAATATGTGAAATATATTAAATTACTATAACTTTTAATAGTATTTCATTTTTGTATATACTTTTAAACCAGTTGTGAGAGTCATTAATCCTAAAACTAAATTATCTGTTATTTATTTGCTCAGACTTTGATTTGCTTGCATGCAACTTATTTCTTTTAAAATTTATTTAAAGGATTTCGTATGTTTTTACTCTTATTTCAAAATAAACTAAATTAAAGCATACATAGCGGAAAAAAATGGGAAACACGTTGAAAGACTTTAAACTTTAATAGTATTTCATATTTGTAGATACTTTTGGACTAATCTTAGCGAAGCGGGTCGAATGAATGAAACGCTAATGGTTTATATTGTAACGAGTCCGTAGCACCTTCAACTTTCTTCAAATAAGCATTCCAATCTTGAGGAAGTAACTATAAATTTATTTACAAGTATTTACACTATTTACAATATGAGCAGGAAACAATTGCTAAACATCCAGCAATTAGGTCGCAAAACAGTACACTGTACTCTCAACAGTAACTCAGCACCACGTATCAAACGTGAACAATAATTAAGCAATTACAAAAGCAAAACAACCATTTGCCAAGCGAACGAAAACGAGTCACCAGATCAAATCTGAAAACAACTGACTGACTAAAAACTGTGTTCAAGGCTATTTATACACGGAAAGAAATTACGACACTATTCTAGAAATATCCGGAGTATTCCAAATCATTCATAACTTGAACAATTCCATTGAGAAAGTTCTAGCGATAAAAAGAAAAAGAAAAAAAAAGAAAACACTCCGAGCGAAAAATGTCTTCACGCTTATTAAAGGCAGGGCAAGTGTAAAAACTACAAAACGTTACAGGGCCGGTATACAAGTGATAAAAGTGATATCTTCAGATACTTTTGCAACATGACGTCAGATAAAACCAAAACTAATGAAAATGATGCAAGGCAGGAAAAACAACAATTATTTACAAGATTTGTAACATTGCCCCCTTCCCAAGGACTGCACGTCCCGGGCAGTACAATCCCCAGAAAGGAAGCAAGGGAAAATTTACAGGTGCACACATTACATGATGACCAATCATAAACATGATAAACAATAACAATGAGAACATGAAAGAAATAATAACATTGATGAAGTAATATTTTAGACAATTAAAGGCAAAAGTTATTTACAAAATTTACAAACAAATTACCATGGTAGTTTTAGATTTATTTTACGAACTATGGCCATAGTATGGGGATAGCCGATCATAATGGACAACCCTAGGTTTTGAATGTGATGACTTCTGGATCCTCACTACGACGTCGTTCAGCCGGTGGAGGACTGTGTAGGGTCCATCCCAATGCGACTGCAATTTGGGTGACAGACCTTTCCGTCGGATGGGATTCCATAGCCACACCTTGTCACCTTCTTAAAAGTCATGGCCAGTGGACCTGGTGTCGTATCGGGTCTTCATTTTCTCCGTCGCAATGTTGATTCGCTCCCGTGCGAAATGATGAACGTCCTCCAACCGGGCCTGGAGATCCTGGACGTACTCCTCAGGCGATGAAGGCGCATCTGGAGGGAGACCGAAGACGAGATCACAAGGCAGCCGAAGCGCATCTGTGATGGGGAATATCCGGTGGTCTCGTGGACAGCACTGCGGTAGGCCAGCAGGAACAGAGGAAGTTTTTGTCCCAATCCTGTTGATTTTTGGAGACCATAAGCGAGAGATTATTAAGGATTGTCCTGTTGAATCTCTCCACCATGCCGTCCGATTGTGGGTGTAGTGGTGTCGTTCGAGTTTTCTCCATTTTGAGGATTTTACATAGGCCCTTAAACACAGCAGAGATGAAGTTCCTTGCCTGGTCAGAATGGATCTGCAAAGGCGTCCCATATCTCGAGAACCAATGCTGGACTAGAGTCTCTGCTACAGTGGTAGCTTCTTGATCTGGAATGGAATATGCTTCGGGCCATTTGGTGAAATAGTCAATGGAAACGAGGATGTATTTGTTCCCATCAGTAGTTTTCGGTAGAGGACCAAGAATGTCGATCCCGATTCGTTCGAAAGGAGCTCCTACGTTGTAAAGATGTAGCTTCCCGCGGCTTCTTCTCTTCGGTCCTTTACGGGCAGCACAGGCGTCACAAGAATGACACCACTTCTCCACGTCATCCTTCGCCTTGCTCCAGAAGAAGCGCTCTCGAACCTTGTGGAGGGTTTTCAAGATACCAAAGTGTCCTCCAGTTGGACTACTATGCAATTCCTTTAGAACGTCTGGAATTCTTGATCTGGGAAGGAGTAACTGCCATTTGAATGCTTTACCATCGTCAGATTCCCATTTCCGATACATTACGCCATTTCGCAACTGGAGAGATTTCCATAGAGCCCAGTATCTCTTCGTTGCAGGACTGTAGATAGAAACGTCTTGCCAACTAGGTCGCCGACTGTCCTTTTTCATCAACTCTATGATAGGCTTAAGGTCTGGGTCTTCAAGCTGATCTTTTCTTACTTGGTCGTCACTCCATGGATCGGGATCTGAAGATGTTGATGTAGCAGTAACTTGGCAGGCAGTAGGGATTGTCGTCCCGTACTGTTTCTCTATTCGGGAGCAATAATGGCAGTTCTCGGAACAAGGTCTTCTTGACAATGCGTCAGCATTACCGTGTGACAAACCTTTTCGGTGCTTAATTTCGATGTCATATTCCTGGAGCCGCTGTATCCACCTGGCTACCTGGCCCTCTGGATTCTTGAAATTCAAAAGCCAAGTTAAAGAGGCATGATCAGTCCGGAGCAGGAATTTACGGCCGCAGAGGTAATGATGGAAATGTTCTGCAGCTTTAACTATGGCGAGCAATTCCTTTCTCGTGACACAATAATTTCGCTCCGACTTGGATAAGCATTTGCTCCAGTAAGCGATGACATGTTCGTTACCGTCTATTTCTTGAGATAAAACAGCTCCAACGCTCTCGTGGCTCGCATCAGTGTCAAGTATGAAGGATTTTTCAGGCTGAGGATAAGAGAGAATAGGCGTTGATGTTAAAGCCTCCTTCAGCTGTAGAAATGCATCCTCGCATTCTTTGGACCATTCAAATTTTTGTTTGCTCTCCGTCAGCTTATGCAAAGGTCGTGCAATGTTGGAAAAACCCTTCACAAACTTCCTGTAGTACGTGCAGAGCCCCAGGAAACTTCGCAGCTGATGGACATTTTCAGGGCGGCTCCAATTCTTGACTGCAGATACCTTATCTGGATCTGTTCGTACACCTTCGGAAGAGATAATGTGACCAAGGTAGTTCACCTCACGGCGGAACAAATTACATTTGGACGGGCTTAACTTCAGGTTGGCTTCCTTAAGCTTTTGCAGCACCTTCCTAAGATTAGCCAAATGTTCCTCAAAACTGCGTCCTATGATGATAATGTCGTCCAAGTAGACAAGACAGGATTCATAAGACAGTCCTCGTAACACTGATTCCATAAGACGCTCGAACGTGGCTGGTGCATTGCAGAGGCCGAAGGGCATCACTTTGAACTACCACAAGCCTTGTCCGGTTGTAAACGCCGTCTTCTCTCGGTCGTCGGGGTGTATCTCCACCTGCCAGTAGCCGCTCTTTAAATCCAGGGTCGAAAAGCACTTGTGTCCGGAAAGGGTGTCCAGAGTGTCATCGATCCGTGGAAGAGGGTAACTGTCCTTCTTGGTGATGTCATTCAGGCGTCGGTAATCAACACAAAATCTGGTTGAGCCGTCTTTCTTTCGGACCAAGACGATAGGGGATGCCCAAGGACTGGATGAGGGTTCGATGACGTCATTCTCCTGCATCTCTTTCAAGAGGATCTCAACCTCTTCCTTCTTGGCGAACGGTAGTCGTCTTGGATGCTGCTTGATAGGGGGATGATCTCCAGTGTCGATCCTATCCTGCGTTAAATTCGTGCGACCAACATCCTCGGATGTAGATGAAAACACCTGCTTGAAGTTGTCCACCAATTTTTCCGCAGCGTATCTTTGATCCGTCGATAATGGTGCACTCCCAATTAATTTCGAAGTCAGGACTCGGAAGACACAGTCTCGGAGGAATCAATTCTTCTGATGATGCAGTTTACGGGAGTACAAGTTGCCAACACTTCTCCTTTCTTAATATTCCTCGGTCTTTCACTTACATTGGCGAATCTCACAAGAACTGCATTCCTTGAAAGGTCCACAAGCGTAGATGCCACTAGTACTCCTTTTGGGCTATTATTCTGGTTAAGATATTCAATGAGGCCGAATTTAAAGCTGTTGTTTTCCTTGAGGGAGCCAGGTATTAGTACTTCTGATCTAGAGGGAATCAATAAATCTGTTTGGGCTATTATTTGACGAGCGGATTTTAAGTTATTTTCGGTGTTGAAAATTGCTATGTCTTCCCTCATCGAGTGCAGCTCATTATTTTTAAAGTCAATAGAAAAATCAAATTTTCTCAAAAAGTCCAGTCCGAGAATGAAGGGATCTGTAATGTCAGCGACGAATGCCGTGTGATGGTAAGTGGCGCTTCCGAACATTATTTCTAAGTTCACTTTCCCTTCAATCTCGATTTTGTCACCTGTCACAGTTTGGAGAGTAACGCAGGGCGGCGTCCATAAGATCTTGAGTCCAAATCGATGAGCCACATCAGTCCTAATGATGGAAACGTTGGCTCCTGTGTCCACAATCATTTCGCAGGGAAACCCATTCACATATGCGTAAATGAAGAGTCCATTGCAGCCGCCACTTCTTGAGGAAATCTGGAAAACTTTGGGATGGGGCTCATTCCAATTTGGCGACCTCCGCCCCGCGAGATTGCCATAGCTTAGTTTTCCTGAGCTGAAGAGGAAGAGGTACCCTTCCCTCTTGTTTCTTGGCGGGCTTCGCAGTTCCTTCGTACGTGGCCCTCACCGCCACATTTCCAGCACTTCAGTGGTTGTCTACTTTGGTCTTTGCGAGCTGCAATCTTCTTCAGGGTCCCCGACATCTCTTTCATTTGTCGCTCAAGTTCCGAGAGACGAGTTAAGTTCGAATCCTGGGCGCTCACTTCCACGCCCCTGATTGAATGGCGATCCTTGCGGGATGTTTGCTGTGCAGCCTCGAACTTCATTGCGTAGACCAGACCGGATTTAAGATCTTTGATGTCCGCCATCCGGAGAGCCGTCTGAATTTCTGGACTTCGCACTCCGTCTATGAAGTAGTTCAGGGCCAGGCTATCGCGAACATCCGAAGGACAGTTCGAGAAGGCGAGATGGGAAAGCCTCTCAACGTCTGCTGCAAAAACTTGCAAAGTCTCTCCGGCCCGGAAGGTCTCTTGGCCCGGAAGGTCTCTTGAAGGAGACTTGCAAAGTCTCTCCGGCAAAGTCCTCCGGAGTCGGGATTTCAGCTGGAGTTGGCTGAATTCTTTTTGGCATGCTTCGCCAAAGCGGAGCTCCAAGGCCGATGATAGGGCTTCGAAGTCGCGGTGCTTGTCCTCTGGGAAGGTCTGTAGTATGTCGGCTGCATCCCCTCTCAGCGAGGCTGCGAGGTGACAGGCTTTCGTGGAAGAGTCCCAAGAGTTTGCTTCTGCAACGATGAGGAACTGCTTCTTGTAAATATTCCACGAGGTCTTCCCGTCAAATGTGGCCAGTTTAATGGATGAACAAGAAGTTCCAGCTGCAGCTACACAGTCACTTGAGTTGTTGCAGGATCCTGATAACTTTGATTCAAATTCTTTAATTTTCTTTTCCACATGGTTTTCTACTGTGATGATTCGATCTTCTAGAGCCTCCACTTTATTTTCCATGTTGATAAATTTAGTTTCCACCAAACTTTTCATTGACGTTAGATCGCTCTTAATTTCTTCTTGACTTGAAGTTATGCTAGCGGTTAAATCATTCTTAATTTCTTCTTGACTTGAAGTTATGCTAGCGGTTAAATCACTCTTTAATTGTTCTTGATTAGTAGCCAGATCACTTTTTAACTGTTCTTGATTAGTAACCATGTCATTTTTTAATTGTTCTTGATTCGCAGCCATGTCATTTTTTAATTGTTCTTGATTCGCAGCCATGTCATTTTTTAATTGTTCTTGATTCGCAGTCATGTCACTTTTAACAGCGTTGATCGCATCAAGGAGTTTTTGCAGTTGTTCCTCCATTGCTCGAGTAATCACCATAAAATTCCGAAGTCAAAAAGTCCTTAGGAAGAAAAGTCCGAATTCACAGGTAATTCCAAGAAAGTCCTTGATGATGCCCCACGTTGGGCGCCAAAATTGTAACGAGTCCGTAGCACCTTCAACTTTCTTCAAATGGGCATTCCAATCTTGAGGAAGTAACTATAAATTTATTTACAAGTATTTACACTATTTACAATATGAGCAGGAAACAATTGCTAAACATCCAGCAATTAGGTCGCAAAACAGTACACTGTACTCTCAACAGTAACTCAGCACCACGTATCAAACGTGAACAGTAATTAAGCAATTACAAAAGCAAAACAACCATTCTCCAAGCGAACGAAAACGAGTCACCAGATCAAATCTGAAAACAATTGACTGACTAAAAACTGTGTTCAAGGCTATTTATACACGGAAAGAAATTACGACACTATTCTAGAAATATCCGGAGTATTCCAAATCATTCATAACTTGAACAATTCCATTGAGAAAGTTCTAGCGATAAAAAGAAAAAGAAAAAAAAAGAAAACACTCCGAGCGAAAAATGTCTTCACGCTTATTAAAGGCAGGGCAAGTGTAAAAACTACAAAACGTTACAGGGCCGGTATACAAGTGATAAAAGTGATACCTTCAGATACTTTTGCAACATGACGTCAGATAAAACCAAAACTAATGAAAATGATGCAAGGCAGGAAAAACAACAACTATTTACAAGATTTGTAACAATATTTTCACTTTTCAGCGCAGCCAAGATTGCCGGTTGCTCTCGATTTATTACTGACTTGTTGTTGGTTAAATTTACTTTTCAGTAAGTAGATGACGGGTCACGTTATTCATTAGGACTAATAAAATTCATGAAAACTTTGAAATTAGGTTTTACCGTCTGTTTTGTTTCGAATTTATAGATACCATGTTTATATTTTATTATCCTCTTGTTTGATACGACATATATTTAATCTAATTTAAGTAATTTGTTTATTGCTTTTTTTGATCTGAAATTATTAACCCAACGGTTTTTCTTGGCACTTCATTTTTTTCCTTCAGATTAAATTTGATTAGATGGTAATTATCTAAAATGAAGTAGCGGAATTCACGTAAAAACAATTAATATAAGATAACAACAAAATGTAAAAACAAAAACAATACAACTAATTATTTAAAATGTTTTGCATGGTATTTTTCTATGATTATAAAAGTTTAAATAAAGCAAAATTAGTTATTTAATTTTAAATAATATTATAATTTCTTTTATGAAAACAAAAAAGTACTTCCTAATTTTCCTTTTGTATTTCTCAACGATTTAGTTCCAATAAAGCATGACTCTTTATGCAGTAGAAACGTTTTTTTTTTATTTTGTAGTTGATACTTACATTGCTATTAATGCTAAATAATAATATTAAGATGCCAGTTTTTATGCATCTTAAAAGACTTTTAAAACAAAAAATCAATAATTATAATGACAAGGTATTGTGATAACAATAAAAATATTTAAATCACAAACAATTTAAAACTGTTTGGAGTTTGTGTTAGAAAGGAATTCCAAAATATATATATATAAAAGGCGAAACAAAAAAGTACTAGTGTAACTCATTTTGAAGTTGAGGGATGAGATGAATAAATAAAATTTAAGATTATATGTACTGATTTATTTATGTAAAACTGCATAGCTGTATTTCTGTGTATATATAAAGATAATTAATAAGTAAACTTTACTGATATCAGTCCGAAAAATATACCACATAAACAACATCATGTCTGCTTAAGTATTCATAAATATTTTCTTACTTGAGCTGCAGCACATCATCACCTGACGTAATCCAGTCATATAAGCCTCCGTTATGAATACAAAGCTATTAATGAAGCAATCAATCAAGAATATGACGGTAAATAAATTTAAAACTATTCAATTCAGCTGAGATAACACGAAGAACACGTAAAAGAAAAGTATAATGATGTAAAACAATCAAGATTCGCCTGAGCCGTGAAGGCCGCACCTCTATTATTAAACCACTGTAAGGAAGGTGTGGTCTGAGAGAAAAAACATAAAGTATGATAAGTTCAAAAGAGTGCTTCCTTCGTTTAAATTTAAATTTCACTATTTAAAATTAATGAATTTGATGCATTACATTAAAATTGAAATAGATGTTTCAATAGAACACATAGTCCATTTATTAAAATTATATATTTATTTTAATTCATAACATATGCATTTTTTAAACTTCCATAAAGACTTCTGTAAGTAATTTACGTTTCTTTATTTGGAAGTGTAAGCACAAAGAATTGAATTAAACCTCCATTAACTCTTTATTTTTGGCAGTTTGATTTTTCTCTTTCACTCGATACTTATATCTCACTTGACTTAAATTTTATGTAAATATTTTTAGCTGCTTTATTCCAAATTTATATGCTGTAGTACATGTAAGTAAAACTATTTTTTAGGACTTTCCTGCACTTCAAATTGGATGTTTATAAAGAGAAATATAATGCAGTACGTCTCTACATGTACGTATTTCAGAGCGTTAATTTGGTGTAAAACTTGTAGATCAAGGAAAAGAGGGAGAAATTTTGAATAAAAACACTTTATTTTTTCTTTAATGAAAAAATGAAAATCCGAACATAAGAGTAAAAACAAGAGTAAGCACAAAAGTATTCTTCATATGCAATAAAGCAAAAGAATTACGGCGCAATTTGGTGAACTTATTCAAAAAATATTATTTCTAAAAAATAAAAATAAAAATAGTTCATTCTCCTTATGCAGGCAAATAGTTGAAGATGAAACACAAACATACAACTTCGAAAATAATATAAGTTTTAAACTACAGATATGCAAAACTGAGTAAAATGTATGCGAGAATATCAGGAATGAATTTTTAAGAGCTTTATAAAACTGTCATAAATGTGTAGATTTTAAAAGGGAGGAAACAAATGCCCTATTACTAATTTTAAAAAAATACATCTTTACTTTTTTCCACACTGGGGCAGAGTCCTTTGTTTCACAAATGCAAGACTTAACTCTTTTGTTACTTTATAATTTTGTTCTATTTCATTCTGAAACTCACAAGCTTAAAGGATTTAATGCATGCAGTTGTTGAACTAATGTTCAAGAAATGACAGCCCCCTTACTAGAAGAGGTATTGAAGTGCACAATCGTTAATTACTAAATAGTTTTGAATTTTGACTAATCGGAAGTAATAAAGCTCATCAATAGAGAGATTAGCAAAGAGGGAGCTGAGGTAAATCTTCATCCATAGGCTATAATTCCATTTGATTTAGTGACACCAATAGTAGCAATTTACATGCACGTTGTATTTTGGTTCATTTTATTGCAAATGACTCTCCAGTTTGATTTTTTTTTAGTGTTTAAAAATACGAAAAAAAAAAAAAAAAAAACAAATCGGGAACTTTATTGAAGACTTAAAGTCGTTTTTACCATTGTTTGCGTATTTAAAGTAACCCAAAAAATCAGTTATGTGATCTGGTTTTACTAATTTATTGATCATCAACCGCCATAATGTCAAAGCAACATACTGTTGTTAGGTAGATAACAACAGTAAAACAACAGTAAGACATTTGCTCATTTTGTACTGCTGCCTTGAAAAGACGAAATTTGGTCTACTTGTAGTATTTATGATGAATCCTATGACTCATGTGTGAAATTACTTTGCACTTTAAGCCCCCGCACAACTTGCACGAAGTATTTACTTTACCTCTTTCTCAAGCGTTTTTTCCACAAAATTATTTCGTTTTCATTTTTGCAATTTCCGCCATGCTGCTGCTAAATCAGCTAAGACCCCAGCAAAGCGTTCACAGCCCGTGCAGCATTAAGCCTCATCCTTCATAAGGCTTAATCATTGTTGCAAAGTTGGGGGAGCGAAATGTTCTCGTGAGCAGATGAAAGGGTACGCTCCAGAATAGAGAAAAGGGAGCGTGGAAGACCTTGGAACACACACATACTGTCGTTCCTTTTCCCCGATCTTTGCTTTTCTGTAATGATGGATTAGCTCAATTTCCTACCGAAGAGAGCTGTTTGTAAATTCTAAATTTTAGAATAATTCTTGTTTAGTCGGTCGGTTGGATTTATTCAGAGCTCTCGGTGGCTTGTGTCGCTGAAATCTGGGGCTTATGTCGGTTGACAACTGAAGTGAAAGGCATGGGATTATGCACCATGGTGAGAAAGGTGCTCTGGTTCGAATTTTAATGGAGTGCTTGCTGTTGCGGAGTTGAATGGTTGATGAATTGTACAATTTTAATGAAACTGAAAAAAGGGGGGTAGGGCTCGAAACGTATGCGAAATTAGCTTTTGCTAAAATTGTCATGTTTCGTTTTTGAAATTATTTTTCGCGGTAAAAATTGCGTTTGGGAGTAATGTATTTGTATATTTAACTCAAGAATGATTCATAACTATTTGCAACAGTTCTATTAGTTTCAGTTGTTGGTACATTGAAGCATTTGACTCATCTGAAAGACGCAATGTGGATATTTTTTACATAAATTTAAGCATCAAATATACTGGAGAATAATGGGTGAACGGTAAAACAAGCTTTTTTTTCTTTTCTTTTTCAGTGTTCAATCTTTGACATTCTAAAAACATATAGTTAAAGCTGAAACCAAAAAAATTACAACTCAGTATTTCACTTGCAAGAGATGTAATGTCTCTAGTACATTTAACCCTAGGAGAAAAATGTAGCGCATTGGATTTACTAAATCAATAAATCAATATGTTACTTTTACCAATATTAAGTTTGAGACACACAGGAAATAAATGCTCATTAAACCCTTTGTAACCTTTTTTTTTTTTCAATTTTACGAAAAGTACAAGGATGGCTTAAGTTATAGTTAAATGTTCTTTATTTCATATAAAAAATTTAATATGACTATATTGCTGAATATGGGAAAAAAAGAAAGAAAAACGCAAATGGAGGTAACGATTACAAACAATTTACAAAATCTCTCTTAGGAGAATTTCAAATTAGCTGCCTTCGAACTGTATAAAAATTCCCATATTTAATTAGCTTACCTATTATTTATTTATTTTGACCAATTTACATTTAAAAGGTTATTTTAGGATACATCTGATTTTGCAACTCAGTTCAAAAAGTCGCTTTCGAACACTTTAAAAGTGTAAATGATTGATAAAAAAAAGTTGATTTTACAGTGTATCTACTAAGATGTTCCGTTTTAAACGTAATTTACTGGAATAATGCCTTATAGCGTGTAAAACGTAATTTAATGTTAATTGTATATTTTCAATAAGTTCTTTAATATATTAATGTTTGCTTATTATTATCTTTGTACCTGGAGTGGCGCTTCACTCCTTTTTGAAAAAACACCAATGTATCTTGAGCATCTAATCTTCTGAAACAGCAATATTGGTATGTGTTACTTCCTCGAAAACGACTGGGAGCTAATTTGAGCAAGGTTAAGTCAAACGTCGAAAATAGTTTCTTTTTTCAAGGAATTATTGGTCTCACCGTTTTAGAGTATAAGGTAACGGGGAGATATTAATACAAACGCAGTTAGTATTCTTGCACGAAAGTGTTACTGAAAACCTACTATCACATTTAAAGCTTTAATATCAATTGAAAGAAAGGATTTTTCTGCATAAGATTGAGTTTGGAGCTTTTAAGTTGGTAAAAACATTAGCTTTCAACTATTTTAGCACGACTCTGAGGCTTGGTCTGTTGTACAAACTATATATATATATTTCACGGTTCACGCTAATTAGCATGAGCTTTTCTTTTTTTCTCTCTCAGATAATGCATGCTATTACTTAATAATTTAAACTGTACATCTTACCATAATGTCAATGTGTTAGTAAATTAACTACTAATAACTGTTTTTAAAGAGCTCGATTTGTTTTGGAGGGCGGGGATTTCTAGAGAAAAATATGAATATTTCAACTTTAATGAAAGATGTTAAAAAAAATAGCGGGTTTGGATGCCATGCCTCAAACGTTTCTACAGATCTTTTTTATAAAATTAAAAAAATATATTTGTGCGTAGTGCAAGTAAAAAATAAATCCATCAATTAATTTTTAACACTTTATTTTGTTGTTCACAAAAATTAGCAGGTTCTTAGTACAAAGACATCTGAAATTCACTGAATTGACCTTGATGAAACCTGATAACGTTCCAACTACTTTGGCACGTACGCACGTGTGCCTCCGACAGTTTCATTGTTTCTAATTTCCACTCCAAATAAAATTCCCTCCAATCTTCCCTGTTTACGAACAAAACCCCCGAACAATAACTGTAATGAGGGAACGGGAGAAGAGGGTTTGTAAAATGGAACACCAAACAAAGGAATAAAAAGGGGGATGGACCAACTCACCTTCCTTTTCAGCCCCCCTTTTCAGGCCTTCCCCTTCTGCAAAGGGTTGTAAAAGAGTTGCTATTAGATGGACTTCTCAGGCCTACTGAGGCGTAGAACATTCGACATCTTCTCTAAGCCTTGTCTGCTCGATGTTCGAAAAGTGGAGTTGATGAGGGGTGGTTTAAAATGAGGAAGGGGGGGAAGGTCGAGATCAGAACCTGAAATGTTTTGACAGTACGAGAAATCGGAGCTCTGTGGTGAAAGCAGACTTGTTGAGTTGGCGTGGGTTGAGCTAATGGTCTGAATTTTAAACCATAGGAGGAATAAATGCTATTTTTATCATGTTTACATTATGATGTAAATTCAATCTATTTGAAAACATAAAACATTGTTGATTAAATTGCTCATTTTTGCGTATGTAGAGGTCCATGTCAAAGGATAGAAAAGTAGTTCAAAGTAATCTTGCTAATGTATTTAGAACAGTTTTAGTTATAGAAGAAAAAATGAACTTGGTTTTGACTTGAAATGAACTTCTCACATTTTAATACATAATAAGAAATTATTTTGTCGAAGATTAGATCTTGGTAACAGAGAGACGTTTGACAAAACAGTTTTTGAAAATAAGATGATAAAAAGTCTTAATCCTGGAGCGATGTAAAACGACGAGTGATAATTTTTGAAATATGCGTATTGAACTCTTCAATTAAGATTACTAAAGCATTGTTTTAAAACGGCATCACTGAGAATAAGTTATACAATGCCTTTAATTAAGGCATCTGGTAAAAAAGGTAGAGAGCCATTTTTTATAAAACATATTCGCATACATAGAAGTAGTATACATATAAGTTTCGAATTATTTGCTGAAAACACATTTCCACTCATTGGTGAATTTATGCTTCGCTTCTAAGAGGGTAAACGTAAGAAATTAATTTCATTTTTAGGTTTTTCTTTATTTTTCCTTTTATATACTTTGAAACATTCATCAATTTTATTGTTAATAAAACACTGATAATAACAATTAAAATAATATTGGTATCACACAGATAACCATAGAATTATTGCTATAGATTCTAAGTTGTGTAATTGGTTTTAAAAAATGACATAAAGAGCTGAATACTTCATTGAAATCAGTATTCTTCAAAATTTGCTTTGTGGTCCAAGTCAGGTTCGAATGAATGTCAATGACTTGGGAGAAGAATTCTAATTTAAGCAAAATGAACCACCTTTGCTCACTCATTATTAATTAAAGTCAACCTTTGAAAGATACCATTCAACGGATCCATCTTATACAATGGACAAGTTTAACCCTTTAAAGTGCTAGTTTTTTAAGGGCTGGGGACTAAGGCTACTGACAAAAAAAAAATGTCTGATTTATTTTGAGTGAAAATTAATTTATATGTATCATGTTCACTATATTTTACCATTTCATATTTGGGGAGTCCTTATTAAATAATGAAAAAAATTAAATAAAAGAAAAATTCATTGCAGATTTATTTTAATTCAAAAATATTAAGATCATATTAAACTCATACTGCCAGAGAATTGCTTCAAAATCTGTTTGGTAAAAATAATTGATAGATTACTCTACACTAAAGAACAATGTTGCTCAAAAAGTCTTGGATTACTCAGAAAAATGCTGCGCCAGCAGCGACTAGTTGAGTAAATAAGTTCAATAATAATTTAGCTTGTTTATTTTCACAAGACTTGGACACCCATTAGAAATAAAATGTGTAAGAACCCCCGTTTAAGACACGAGCAAAAGCGTTAAGTGGTTTATGCATGATATGTTTAGGCAATTTTTAAAACTTAAATCAATCATAGTTTAAAGTTGGTAATTCTGAAATTATCAAAGTAAAAAGATTAAATTCGTAATTTAAAATTGCAAAAGTAAATTAAAAAAAGAAGAATTTTATCTAAAAGTGTCAAATAAAAATTTGCGACATTAAAATAAAAGTAAATTAAAAAAAAAAAAAAATCTTAGACTATGTTAGAGATGCATTTTAATTCCAGCTGAAGTTTGAAAGCTTTTAAATCCCTTTAAGACCTTCGAATAAAAATGAGGATATCTTCCTTGATCCCAAGGATTTTTCTGCTATGATCATCAACTTGCACGAAACATACGAATTGAAAATGATGTATAATTGGCCCTTGGGTACCGCTAGGATTTCAATTCCTTCTTTCCTGCACTATCCCCCCTCCCCCATCCCCTTCGTTTCTGCTTCAGTGCTTAGTAGTCCAGGCTAGAAGGCCATATACCTAAAATTTTTACATATATGACATTTTTTGGTGGTTTCTATATGAATTTGACCTGCTGATTCCGAATCCGTTGAGTGCCAGACGCTAAACCTTGAGCATTTTTGTCAAAATGGCGAAATCCAATATGGCTGCTGTAAAACGTACGAAGCAAATTAATGGAATCGTGCATGCAATGAAACATTTTATACACTTAAAAATGATTGTACTCTTTAGTCAAAATATAATTCTATTGAAAATTAATATTTATGAAAATTATACGAATAAAAAATTATCAAAATGGTAAAATTCAAGATGTCAGCCTAAAAAGTTGTAAGGTTCGATTTTCAGGTATAAATAATTTTTTAAACCGTAATTTACATGAAAATAGAATGTTTTAACAAAGATAAATGTTTAAAATGATATGCAGGGAGCATAAAAATGTGATTTAGCCTAAAAATAACACTGAAAAAATATTTAGAAACATTCGAAACTTAAGTTTCGGGATTTTGCCGGCTTAAACCAATTTCCTGCAAGAAACAAGTGTCTTTTGCGAAAAAGTTTCCCATATTGATACAAGTTGCATGAATACGAACTTCTCACTGGTATGAAACATATTTCTAGCTACCAGTCGGAAGGTATACCCAACGTGTTTGTTTAGTGTTTCGCCTTCAGTTGGATTATGGATTGTTCAGATTGACTTCACCCAAGTAAGGGTATGTGCAATCTCTCGATATTGTAGTTTTAAATGAATTGCAAAACAAATAAGCGGCTTAGCTATTTGCTTGCAATTTTTGCCTTAGCACTGGCCATATTTGTCAAACTGCTCCAGGAGCTTTCCTCGTAAGTTAGAAAGGTGCTGAACTGTTACCATCAACCTATCTAAGAGTTTTTGGGAAGTTTCCAATTTCTTGCCGTAAAGTAACTTACTTTAATTTGGAAGGTTTTTAAATTCTTTCGGAATACTACTGACTTTAGCTAAGTAGTGAGTCATAATCACATCAGCTTCTTCATGAGAAACAAAAGCTTGTTGAATTCCAATACCAATCTAATCGGAAAAGAATCGGTACCAGTAATAATTACATATTGACCTGGGGATCGAATGTAGTAGACTCACAACAAACTTAATTACTTGCGTCTTATTTGGTACTACTTTCAGTACGATGTCTCTTTTAGAAAGTAGTGATTTATCATTAAGGTGAAAAACACAATAGATATTTTTCTCTTATGTGGCTCGACGTTGTGACGTAGTACTAAGTTTATCGTATCTCTCAAACAGATTGTGTACCGCTAGAATGGTTTGTATCTCGTGCTTAATAAGGTTTTCTACACCATCAATACAATTACTCCAGCAGCTGGCTTTGCGGGTAAAGGTACTGCCCACAATGTTGCACATTCACCAAGAATGATAATTTCTGGACGACTCTTACCGCCTACCCTAAAAACTGCCTTTAGTTTTGACTCTAGTACAGATTTATTAGGACCTCTCATATTTCACTCATTATCAAATAAAGCAGTAGGAAGAGGAGCTAGTTCATGACTAAATAATTTCTGCAAGGAAGCTTTCCCTTGATATCACAAAACATCTATCGAATATATCTCATTAGCCCTAAGCATTTTTTCGCTTTTTCATTGGGAATTTTTTTTTTGTAGTGCTGTTTCTCATACGATTCTATTACTACTGGAAAATATGTTTTTATTTGTCTGGTATGTTTTAAGCCAATATCTCTCTTCACAGTTTAACAGTAAAAACAAAGGAAAATTCTCCTGGAAAATAATGGGCAGTTATAGGCTTAACTTCTGCCAGTAACATACCTGGAAGAAATCAGGAAAGTTTCCTGATAAAGGTCAGAAACCTTGCTAAAGAATTTATAACGCTTCCAAACAAAAGTCAGGCACTTTACGGCAATAAATCGGAAACTTGCGAAAAACTCTTAGATAGGTTGATGGTAGCAGTTCGGCACCTTTCTGGCTTACCAGGAAAGCTCTTGAAGCAGTTTAACAAATATGGCTACTGCTAAGGCAGAAATATCAAGCAAATAGCTGAGCCGCTAATTTGTTTCCAATTCATCCAAAACTACAATATCGAGAGATTGTACATACACTTACTTGGGTGAAGTCAATCTGGACAATCCATTATCGAGCTGAAGGCGAAACACTAAACAAACACGTTGGATATACCTTCCAACTGGTAGCTAAAAATACGTTTCACACCAGTGAGAAGTTCGCATTCATGCAACTTGTATTAATGTGGGAAACTTTTTCGCAAAAGAAACTTGTTTCTTGCAGGAAATTGGTTTCAGCCGGCAAAATCCCGAAACTTAAGTTTGGAATGTTTCTAAATATTTTTACAGTGTTATTTTTAGACTAAATCACATTTTTTATGCTCCCTGCGTAGCATTTTAAACGTTTATCTTTGTTAAAACATTATATTTTCATGTAAATTACGGTTTAAAAAATGATTTATACCTGAAAATCGAACCTTATAACTTTTTAGGCTCACATCTTGAATTTTACCATTTTGACAATTTTTTTATTCATATACTTTTCATAAATATTAATTTTCAATAGAATTATATTTTGACTAAAGAGTACAATCATTTTTAAGTGTATAAAATGTTTCATTGCACGCACGATTCCATTAATTTGCTTCGTACCTTTTACAGCAGCCATATTGGATTTCGCCATTTTGACAAAAATGCTCAAGGTTTGGCGTCTGGCACTCAACGGATTCGGAATCAGCAGGTCAAATTCATATAGAAACCACCAAAAAATGTCATATATGTAAAAATTTTAGGTTTGATGACATTTCAATGGACACTAGCCTGGACTATAGTCCCTAGTGACCTTCAGAATGTTTCGCAAATCCCTCCCCCACCATTTTTATGGGAATAGTTTTCCTTTTTTTCCTTCCTGATCTTATACAAAATGGATTTACCAGTAAATGCAAACATATTTTGTGCAATATTAAAAAGATAAATACATGAATAAATAAAATAAATGATTAAAACTGATTTTAATCAACTAGCATTACGATAATTTTTATGAAGACATACGGCAGAAAATATTTTGAAGTGAATATTTCGCATTATTCAAATAGTTATTACTTATTCATCAATCATTCATTTCAAAAATCTTTTACAGCAGACAAATACAAAATTGTTTTGTCTATTGTTAAAAAAATTAAATAAAAGAATAAAGCCGATTATTATTTAACGAACATATCATGTTTCACTTATTATAATGAATACATTGACATACGCTAAAAATATCTTGCAGTGAAAATTTTGTTCACTATGCAAGTAGCTGTTGCCTCGTATTTAAATAACTTTTTTGAGCAGAATGGGGCTTATTCATTTACGAATTCATCTATAAATTTTATTTCTGCAAACTACATTTCGTTCAGCAGCACCTAGATTAGTATACGAAAAATATTTTCTTAGTTTGCTATAACATGAAATGATAAAATTAGCAGATAAGGGAAAAATATGTTATAATAGTTCTAAAGTATACGAAATTTAAAATAGAAGCTTAACGATAAGAAAGCTTAAAAATTAGTACATGTTATTTCAGTTTATAGCTTACAGTTAAAGGTGGCATCATTATTGTGTGTTCAATCTCCCATTTTTGTTGGTTGTTGACAGTTTTCCGATTGCTAAGTCGGTAAGCATTTTGCAAAAACATTAAAAACAATCGGTGCGTTAGTTACTTTATAACTTAATGTCTAGCAAAAAAAAAAAAAAAAATGTAAATAAAACTAAAAACAGGGTATGTTATGTCTCCCATTTTTAACAATTAGAAAAAGTTAAATTTCCATTATCAGTCTACCTAATGTTTACCTCATGTGCATATATATCTTCTCATTTTGTTACATAACGTCTTAATGAAAGTAAGAAAACACTACAGCACTAATTGTAGCAGGTAAATTTACGAAGAAAATGTACACCAAATGAGGAGAAGTTTTTATTCCCTTATCTTCAAAATACTTTGTATAGAAAATTTTGATCAGTAATCAATTCATTTTTGAACTGGTATCCGAAAAATAATTCATCTAACGTATCCCTTATTTTTATGTTTGCGTAAAATTTTATCAGTTTTGAAATTATTAGTAAAAACGTAACAATTGTTTCTAAAACTTTAATTTCGACATGAAACGGAAAGGCCGTCCCTTAAATGGCACAGTAGTTTCGTACCACGATGAGTTAAACCCAATCCCCATAGAAAGTCGATTTTTTACCTATTTATCCCAAGAAGAAATTACCTTCTCCCTTG
Source organism: Uloborus plumipes (assembly GCA_038373865.1). Taxonomy (NCBI): domain Eukaryota; kingdom Metazoa; phylum Arthropoda; class Arachnida; order Araneae; family Uloboridae; genus Uloborus; species Uloborus plumipes. Next base: position 22,668 of record JAXGGA010016038.1, read on the forward strand.
ATTACGTAAACTTCCCCATTCCCTCAAATTAATGGAACCTACGGAGGTGAAACAAGCATAATGCATTCACGTGCACTTCCATTACCATCAAACAGCCCGACTACTGTGCTGAACAGAGGGTTGAAGAAAACTCATAAAATATGAGGTTGTCGTGTTTGTGGCACATTAAGTCGGAACCTACCCCTTTTCGCAAACAAATTGAAGTCTATTTCGGCACTTCATTTTGATGAAGTATGGCCGTTCCTTATAGAAATGGCGAAATTTTTAATAAGATTCTCATTTACTGGTTCGTTTAAAAACTGCTTTACCATTTAGGGAAAGGCATGTGGCAATGTGAATCATTTATCTTTTTGTGAATTTATAGTCTAGAGGGTTCGTTGCATAAAGAAGTGTGATATTTTGACTTTGAACCACCCGACATGTCTTAGAATGCGTAAGGTATAAGCTATTGGAGCTAAAAAGTTACTACTTCTACTGAAGTAATAAATATGCTTCGCGAAATTGCATATCATATGTGTGCTTTAGATTTAAGGGTTGAAGATACGTTTTTGAAAGTTAGTTACTAGATTGAAAAAAAAAATGTCTGCCGATGAATTTTCTCTGAAGAATTAATGGTGCGTATTTTTCACCGTCACACCCTGAAAGGGTAAAATCAACTGGTAACAGAACGACAAAAAAAAAAAAAAAAAAAAAAGAAAGAAAATGATCCTTCAATCACCAGCTCAAAAAATAAATTATAGCCTGAATGTGTTCAAAGAGATATGACTAATAGGTACAATATTTTATATTAAAATTAATAGGTAGCTCTTACGAACACATTCATAAACAATATATTACTGAAGAACCTCATTACTGGAGACTAAAAGTGTATCTAGGCCGCTCAAAGTAATGATAGTACTGATTAAATAAAACAACCTATAACCTGAGTCGACGCACGTAAACATCTTACTGTACAACATTTGTATTTAGAATTCAAGGCAATAAAATATAAAACTGCATTACAAAATTGTAAAATACGGTGTACAAAAATACGGTAGTACGCTGACGTTGATAAGCATTTGAATGACTGTGTGGATTTAGTGAGGTCCGGTTTAATAGCGTCCGGATAAATGAAAGATTTCTCTTTGCATACCATTTTACCATTTTTTGCCTGGACATTAAAAAAAAACGCAGTCATTTTGTCCCACACGTGACGATCGGATATTTTATTATAAAGTAGTAATTTTAAAAGGTAATGAACAATGTTTTATACCTAAAAAATCCGCACTGGTTTGTGATTTCTTTACCAACAAAATTTCGTTCATTGCCGTTTAAAATCTGTATGGTTTAATAAAATACATGAGCATCACGTGTGGACAAGATGCCGGCTTTATTGGGGCATGGCCTACCTTAATTTTATCTTAACTCCCTATAGGATAACCATACGGCAGTTAACTCATAGCAATGTATATGAATTAATAGCTCGTATAAGAATTACATAGCATTTAATGTTTTCAGAAAGTACTAACTATAAATGAACGGTTTTTTACGTCACTGCACTTTTTAAAAAGTTATTTCTTTCGAATACTTTTTAAAAAATCTTTTTTACTTCATGTAGGTAAAAAGGCTTTAATTTCTGACGCAGGATTTTTCTGAAACGTTCTTGAAAATCAGTAAACAACATTGAATTTTACAACTGCAATTACAGTCTGTATTCAAGCATGTCTATTTAAAGTTTACAGGGATAGAACCTTTTTAAAAAGGCTTCTTTGGAACATTTTTTTTTTTTTTTTGAAAATTGGCTAAATTCCAAAATGTGACAAAGTCAAGTATTTTGGTATATTCCTTAACAGAATCTGTCCTAGAAGAAAAAGGAGGGGAAAAATACATATATATAAACGAAATTGATTTCACAATACTTGCAATAATTAAAAAAGGCCTTCTGTGCAGTAGCATTAAATATTTTAATACAAACATTCTTTAGTCATGTATTATATATTTTTAAAAATATATCTTTTACGGATAGTTTTTAAAAAGTGCTCGGCTTTCCGAATATGTCGAATCAAATCGTTTTCATACATATTTCATCCTGAAAGCAATAAACAACAACAACAATAGCAATAGCAACAGTAATAATAATAGTAATAATAAATCAAAACTCCAAAGCTGCGATGAAATCGAAATATGTCTGTCTCAAAATCTAACTGACTCCCTCCAAATTTGCTCTTTTAGACAAATTACTCTTTAAAACTATTAGTTTCGGATAGTTTTTGAAAGAAACAGTTTTTTCTTAATGCGTCAAATGTCATAGAAATTGCTTTTCATAGGGTCTGTCTATATGCATGATAAGAAAGGACGACGAGGGTGTTATTTAATGCATGTATTATAAATAAGAAATTTAATGTATGCCATAAAAAATTTTAACTCTGCAAAATAAGTTACAGTAAGAGAGATTTTACCTGTTAATTGGTCACGGCATGATGTTAAACATTAACATTTCCATAACTAATTTTCTGCTAAATACTAAAACCAAATTTTAAGGATACTATATGCTTTTTCGTGCTACTTTCAGACTCAAACGTACACAGTATTGACATGCAAGTTATAAAAGACCCGTTTATTTAATACCTAAATCCATCAATTCTCTGCCATTTATCAAACTTTCTGCCTTAACAGAACATACAATATCAGATGAAACTACCGTTAGAATTGTTGAAGTAATTCATTTTGTTATGTAGATATGTGCACCATCCCCGAATGCTCCCAGAGATTCGAGCTTTATGTGTTATTCACATGTTTTTGTCTTCTACTAGCTGTCTTAATCAAGTATTCCATTCCCTCCTCCCGCCTTTCATTTCTGTCCAGATTTTTCAATTAGCAGCAAGGAGCTCGGCAGCGAAGTAGCAGCGTAGAAATCGATATCAAATGCCAAACTCTCACAGCATTTTCCTTTAACAGACAGCAGAAATATTTTCTCTTCTATCACGGTGAAAAATTCTCAAATGAAGAAATTGACAAGAATGCTTTTAAGTTTACATTAATGCAGTTTTGGGAGTTGGTGAGGAAAAGATGCTGTTTCCATCCAAAAGTGGGTTTCTAATGTAACGAGAATAAACCGTTAATTTATTTCTTTAAAAATATTCGATTCAAACGGGATTCACAGGCTGCGAGGGCATTAAGAAGCGAAAAGGGTTTGAAATGGAAATTTTTCTTCCATTTTGTATCGCAATCTCCCCGAAAGTTTTATTTACGACTTTCAACCGTTAATGGAAGGAAAGTTCCGTAATTTGGGGAAAATATGTGAGGATAAATAATATGTTTTACCCAAAGGGGACAACTGATGTGATATGATTAGAAGCGAAGTTTTGAATGTTCCATTAGACGCAATTCTTTTTGTTTTGCATTGGGAAATATATGCTAGAGAGGTATTTTATCGTTCTAATTCTGAAATGAATAATTTTATATCGTTTGCAATATTTTAAGCAAATATTTTGATTTAAATTATTTTGAACGCATTATAGTAATGCATTTTGCAGAAAGTTGTAAAAGACACAAGCATAAAAACTACTATTAATATTTCTCTGGGAACATATTGTATTTGAATAAGTAAAAACTTTAATATGTCTTTCAAAACAAAAATAATGCATCAAAGTAGTAATTATATGCGCTTCTGTTAATTTACAATGTAAAACCGGTAGCCAAACCTTTTTTCCTGTAAAATATGCATTAACCCTACACTGCATGATTTTTTGTTCTTTGAAAAAAATCTATATGTTTTTCAATTTAATAAGAAAACATGGTTAACATTTTTAAAAAATGTAATTTTGAGGATAAATGGTTATATTTGCTTTAAAGATACCTAATACTTGTTTTTTGTGCTTGAGTTGCCTTATTGCTGGTCATAAGGAAAAATAGTCTTTGTATCCAATTGGCAACGCTATGCAGTGTAGGGTTATGATGGAATATAATAATTATCTTGTTTTTCTTATGAAACTACTTGATACTGAAAAAAAATCTCAAACTATAACTTGAAATGTTTTTTTTGAATAGACCAGCAACTTAAGGGGTCAGGAGCGGGTTGTAATTCCCTCCCTCTATCTTTGAGAAAGCAATGTATTTACATATAAGTGGACGTGGTTTTTGTTGTTTTCCGAAGCAATTGCATTGTGTTTACAACCCCCCCCCCTCCCGAGTAAATGACTGGCCTATTTCTGAAGGTTGCCAGTGGCTATGTTTAGCTTATAATGCTAAACAGTTAACTAAATGAAAAATAAGAAATATATGTGAAAATTTGCCAAATTTCTTCAACCCCATATATAAAATTAGTTTTTACTCAATTACTATTTTTTCCATAAACTTATTTGTTTGCAATCGGTCTTCTTTAAAATAGCATTAATACTGTTTTCGGGAAGTTAAAGATATAGTTATAGTAAAAATGGTATCCTTATTTTATCATTGAAATATTGTGGAAGATGTATCTACGCTCTTTAATTCCAATTGATTATTCATTTTGCATTATTTCCGAGTAACTGCATCCGTTTCTTTCAGACTTAAATAACTTTACTTGATTTTTTTTTGCTTTCTAAATAAAGTCTTATTCAAAATAATAAAAAGGAAGATATAAACTATTAAAAACAAAACAAAACATTTTTTTTTCAATTTCAAATTTTTCTGCCGTATTCTTTTGAAGGCAGTGGCAAATACAAATTATCAATTTATATTTAAACTTCTAGGAAATTATATTATTACCCTTCTCATTTTTAGATTTTTTTTTTTTTTTGAGATTTATATTTATTGAATTATTAAAAATCATATTCATTGATTGCTGTAGGTTCAGTTTCACTAAAGTTTAACAGTGGTGACTCTCAGGAAGAAACATCAACCAGTAACGTGCATAACGTCTCAGCGCTAATTGTTTACGAAGGAACAAGACTTACATTCCAGGTAAAAG
>JAXGGA010016039.1:0-27593 GCA_038373865.1 Uloborus plumipes
GAAATCAATTTTAAATATTGCCGTTCAACACTTGAATAAATTGTTGTGTACGTTCTAGCTTTTCTCTGTTCAAAATTTCTTATCAGTGCTTCCGGGGATCCTGCTGCAGGTCAGGTTGTGCTGGTTCATCGACGACGAATTCCCAACATCCTCTATCTATTAGGACAACTTTCACATCACACTTCCATGAGCTATAGTTGAATGTATTAAGTTTTGGAAAGTTTATACTGCTGTAGTTTTCCTGTAGACTATTCTCCATTTTCTTCCGACATATAATTCCAACAATATGACGAAAAGTCTATGCTCATTCACAAGGGTTGTTACGGCCCGTAAACCAATGTAGAAACATCCACCCTGGTGAAAGTTGAGAGATGAGACATGATTCAAGAATACACTTTATTACACTTTCGTGCTTGAACACAAACGAGCATAGCCACAAGCTTCGTAGCAACATAAAACAACAACATCACAGATTCAGTTAACCTGTTTTTATAGTATTATAATTTGCATATTTATCTTCAGTTCAGTTCAGGTGTATCTTACACGCAAAATAAAATATGCAAATACGATTTTAAGTTAGATGTACGTCCGGAATAAATAATTCTAACAGTCACCATATCCAGAACGTTTTTAAATACCTATTTTGTATTCCTGAACCCCCAATCGTTGACTTTTTGAAAGTCATTTTTTTTTTTACTTTGGGCGCTACTGTTGCTGTTAAAACCAACAAGAAGAAGCTCCAGCTGTGCAAGTTCTCAGCACTTCCTCCAGGCCAAACCAAGTAGGCAAGACTACCGTCATAGTCTGCCTATTCCTCAAATTATTTCTTAGGCTGTAAAACAAGCAAGAAACCAAAGGAATGATTCTTCTTCATACTATATTTTTTTTATGTCTTGTCAAATAACTTTTCATCAAGAGATATCGAGATGGGTTAAAACGAGAAGCTGAAAATTTGTTCTTATAGAAAGCAATAGAATGCTAAAACTCTCTAAAGAAACTATATTATTCGTCATTAATTGAGTAAAGGTTTCTACTTAAAGATTATTTAATTAATCTTGTTGTTTTCGAATTTGTATTCTCTTCTAACCTTTACAAAATTTTGTTTCATCACAAGGCGATTTTTTTATTTCCTTCCACTACGTAATTTGATTTTTTATAGGCATACTTTAAGTATCATTTCTCGCTTTATGTAGACTTATATGCTTGTCATCTTACTCACCTTCGGTTGTCATCTTACGTGTTGGGGGGGGGGGGGGTAATGTGAGGAAAAATAATTTTTGTTTCTGGGGACATATTTTGCATACATCGAAAATGGATAGTAATAATTCTTTTATGCAAATTCTTTGTTGCAATTTGAAAAACCTATTGTTTTAAGGTCCAAGTTTTAAATTCACAAAGAGAGAAAAAAAATTAAACCTTAAATTTGTCATTTTACTTCACCTTTCCCTACTTCTTTCCATTCATAACTATGACTCACTTGAAATAAATGCATCAAAAGTTGCCCCCTTCAGGCAAGGAAATAATTACAACAACCTCCCTTGTGCAATTCGAATCAGTCACCCTGCATTCTCCACTTTCGTTCACAATTAATCTCCTCATATTTGTCCACGTAAAGAGCAGGAAAGGAGAGAAAGCCAAATAGGTGGAAATGTGATACCGTTATTATTAACCCTTATAATGCTCCGGGTTGAAATCTTGAGCTAAATTGAGAACGTCACCCCTAAACAATCCATTTCTCAATGAGGTTGAGTAACAGCGATAAATTTCATTTCCCTGACATTCTAAATTTATCTTTCATAAAGGGAAAGCTATCTTCTCGTGAAGGTACCTTATACGTTTCCTGTCAAAGTAAAAGCCACAAAGTATGTGTTGTAAGTGTAAGCATTTCCAGTAAGCAAGTGTTTAAAAGGGGTTTTTAGCTCTTATACAGTCATTTATTAATTTGTGTTTAAAATAACTTCAAATAAAGCGAAGGTTTTGTGACTTACAGGATGCAATCTGTCCTTTGCCACACTGCAAAAAAAAGCTGTTGCTTTTAAAGTATAGTACTGGCAGAAAAGGTTAAAGTTTAAAACAATAAAAACACAGTAACAAACTGTATAACCAGCTATTTTATAGTTTATTACTGTAAAACTAACAATTTTACAGTTTATAACTGTAAAATTAGCAATTTTACAGTTTATAACTGTAAAATTAACAATTTTACAGTTTATAACTGTAAAATTAGCAATTTTTGCCACAAAATTAGCTGTATTGGACTGTAAAAACAACAGAATTATTCTGGCAGCAGTGGTTCCAGTTTAAAACTGCAAATTGCACTGTAATAAACTAAAACTAGCAATTTTACAGTTTATTACTGTAAAATTACTATAAAATTGGATGCATTATGCTGTAAAAACAACATCTATTGTTTACAGTGTACTGATTGATAGTTGTCTTTCGGTAAAGGCTCTATTGCAGTGATACTTTGATCAAAATCCATAACAAGGACATCTACCAGAATACGTACACTACATGATACCTTAAATGTGTTGATCCTTTGTTATCAGGGTGGTTACTATTCAAGTTATTACATTTATTCGTAAGAAGAACTCACACTGACGGAGATCTGAGTGCGTTTCTGTTATTAGTAAGTCACTTGAAGCATTTTGAAATTGTGTCTATTTTTTTTTTCATTGTCACCATGCTCAGTCAAAGCTACGTAGAAACTACTTGTTTGGTGACAAGTAGTTTGACTGACAAGAAAGACATTGTTTTGTCTTTCAGAAGGATTTTCAAACAAAACAAGCAATAAAACAAGACTTCTGTTACAAAAAATCCACCAAATACTTAAATTAAGCCATTAAAGTAAAATTATCCTCCAACTAAAAAGGAAATATAACTTGAAAAATCTCTCAAATAATATCCGTAAAAGTCTTATTATCCATATTTGACTGACAATGAGCTATTTTCTCTAATTATTTGCTTCTTAGGTGACTGAGATTTTAAAATTCGGTGTAAATCTTTAAAAAGTACGTTGCTAATAATATATGATAGTATTATTAACCCTACACTGCATGATTTTTTATTTTTCGTAGAAAAACATATATGTGTTTGTCAATGTAATAAGAAAGCATGGAAAAATATTTAAAAAAATTTAACTCTAAATTTTCACCCCTTTCTAATTAAAAATAGTTTTGTTGCCAAATGGCTACACCATGCATTCAACAGATAAAAATGATTGTAAATGATAGTCTTGAAATTAGTTATTTTTTTGTAAAAAAATAGAGAAATTGAACATTTGGTGCACTGTACTCTTGTAATCCTTTACATTTTGACATTTTACATTATTTTTTATATGTACTTGTACTTTCGGATGATCAATTCTGTCAAATCTGATGTCTTTTGGAGGCTCTCTCGCGCAAGCTTTCTTTCTTTTCTCTTTTTTTTTTTGTTTTGTAACTAGTTCCTCTGTAGCTAATGGTCTCTTTTTAATACGCTTTTATTAATTTCACATGTGGGTTTGTTTGTATGTATGTATGTATGTATGTATAACTCTGAATAAAAGATAAAATTTACGTTCTTTGCAAATATAAAAGTAATATATTTAATATTATTTTTAATACTAAAGGCTAAACTGTATTGCATATTGATGTATTATAAGTACATGTAAACTTAAGTGCGGATATTCAGTAGTTTTGAAAATCAGAGGGAAACCCGTGATGATCACAGCGCATTCCAATGTAAAAGCGTATTTTTTAGTTTTTTTTTCAAAACTATATTTTAAAATTATTAATGACTTTACTTGTCCGTGTAAGCACAACGTTTGTGCTAACTGAAATCTAAAATGAACACGTTTTAAAGGCTTTTCCCTATTGATTTTTTGTTTGTTCACTCTGTTGAACATCAACTAAGCATTGATAATTGCGAGGTCTTATAAACGGTAGAACAGCCGAAAGTACCACTTTTGGGTCCGCATGATTATATTATACCTTCCAAAAAGAGAAAGAAGCTAGCGCAAAACATAAACAAAGCACATACTTCATGAACTATAGAGATGAATCGAAGTGTTCTCTGGATGCTTACTGCATGATGTTGCCAAATGGCTACAGACGTGTATTATGTCCTAGATTTTTTCCAAATAATTATTTTGATGTAAAACGCATCTTAAACGAAAGATAAATGTTTATTTTATTCATGTTATTTTTTTAAAAGACGAAGAAAAATATTTCATTGTAAAAAATAATTTCAAAACATGGTAGTTTGAGTGATTTTAAAAGCTATCCATATGGATTCATTTAAAAGCATGTAACAGACCAGTGCTGCCATGTATGGAGGATAAATGGTGATAATTGCTTTAAATATACCCAATACTTGCTTTTTATGCATTGAGTTGCCTTATGACTACATTCTGCTATTCATAAGGAGGACAAATTGTCCATGTAGCCAATTGGCAACACCATGCAGTGTAGGGTTAAATCGTACTTAAATACTATGGACCAAAAATTTTTGGATGGTTGGGATTGGGGTGAATTTTATTAAACTTTCTTCAGTGAAAAGTTGTTGTCCTACAATACCTTTACACTGTAAGTAGAAACTAACCGAGAATTCTTCATTAACAACGAGTGGTGTAACTTGTTACTATAAAAATACAATGTCAACAAAAAATACTGTCTTGCTATTTACGGGAGTCATATTACAGGAAGTTACTCATTACACTTTCACTTTTTTTTTCTTAATTATTTAATTTCCATTTGTCTAATAAAAAATATACATAAAATACATGTATTCCTTTCGAAACGGAACCAGTCTATTTTTTTTAATAGTTTTTACATAACGAAAGAATAAAATCTTCCTAACAAGTTCTTCCTGATTTTTGGTTTAATCAATGCTTTTGTAATACTTACCTTACCAGGTAGAGAGAAATCGATATCAGCGGTAATCTCATCTGCACTTTTTTCCCTTCTTTCCCCATTCCAACTTTTGTCACAGACGAAGGGACACGCTTCCAATTCCCAACCAAAGGATCGTTTCCTACTTCGAAATTTCCATTCGCGAAAATAATTAATCAATTAATTCCGTTATTTATGTTCTTCCGAAAGTTTAAAACTGCGGTCTTGGGGTTCAGTTCGGAATGAGAATCCCACTCTGCAGAAGATTTTTTTTCTGATCTTAAATAAGTGAATGAAATATTTGCTTGCTGGAGGTTTTCCCAATTATATTCCTTCGAAATAAATGCAGAAATATAGCCATTAGAAGGAATTTTCTAAGTCTTTGAGCCTTGCTATCATTTGCTTGATTCACGAGTTGAAACCTATTTTCGATATCGTTGTTTTTTTAACTTTTTTCATTCCAGAATTTGCATATGAACACATATTTTATTTTTGCATAATATTTTGTTTCACTATTTTTAATAATGCTGCTATAATTTTTTATCCAACAAAAGTAGTATAAGGTTTCTCCATAAATCACTTTAAGGAGCATGTACTTCAATTTTCAAATTTTCACTCGAATATAATTTCCAAAAATAATACACAGAAGTTTTTTTATTATATCTTAGTGCAAAATAAATCGTTCGAAATAAATTGGGCCATACGGCATACTTAAAGAAACCAGTAACCATCCATCCCGTTTTCAGCTGACATTCCTGTTTTGCGGCAATCTGTCCCGTTGTCCCTTCTTGCACATAGTTGCCGCTACCCTAAACTATTCGGTTTTGTGAATCGACAGAATGGGACATTGAAAATGTTTCAACTAAAAGTCATGAGGGTGGGGTTCATACTAGTAGTTTGAATCATGTAAACTAATTGAATATATATTCTACTCTTGCCTGGCCCTAATCGAATTATATAATGGATATTTTCGCTTATGAATAATTTAGAAAGTCTTACATGCGCATGAACGGTCAGTTCGTTCTATTTTTCGTCATGCTGTTGTTCTTACTTTTAAATGTTTTTAAACTGATTTTAGTTTTAATAAATTTTTGTATTTTATAAATATATTGTAATTAAATTAGTTCTTGTTGAAAAGTTCGTATTATGCTTCTCTTCGACTCCTAATAGAGTTAATTTTAACAGTAAATTGTATGGAATTCAATTTTATTCAAATCTACAAAAAAATATTATACTTAAAACCAACACCATATGTACTTACGCAAATTTGTACATTTAAGAAAAACAAAATAAGGGAGAGGGGGCACATGTGAACAAAAATGCCATTTTTGTATTTTTTCACTATTAATAATAGATATCAAAGAAACAAGTGCTATACACATGATAAATAAAACATTTGCTAATATTTTCATGCAGTTACCTATCTTCTTCAACAGTGAATTCCAGCCAAAAATAAGTCAAAAATATGTTAAATTTTGTTCACATCTGCCCCAGTAGGGGAGCAATTGTAAACACACCTGGGGCACAAGTAAACACGGATACATAAATGGAAATAAAATACACCTAAGCATATTTTTAAGTTTTTATACTGCTTATTACACATCAACAAACACTTACAATGAAAATATCAAAGTATTTATTCAACGTGATTAATTGACTCAATTCAACGAACGTTGTAGACTTCAAGTTTTACAGAAAAAGAAATAGAAGTTGCAGCTCGACATGTGCTACCTAAAACTGAAGGTGGTGGTAATTTTAGCAGAATATCATCAGAGTGTTTACCATCGTGTGTTATTTGTTTTTTGGAACATAAAAGTTTCATTCTTAGTAAATTTTTGTCTCTTTGGTATTGAATTCTACGAGGACAAATTTGTTCACAGCTAAATTTTCTGATGCAAGGTTAACTTCAGCACAAATTTCTTGATAGTTGGAGTCCTCAAAACTAATGTCGGACTCAGCGTCACTTCCTGCAACTCTTAACTGTTCCTTTTTCAACAGTTTGGCAAGTTTAACTTTTTTTTCTTTGCAATTCTTTCAGAATTTAATTAAATATTGAGTATTGAAGGTTTTAATTATTCAATATTTCTTAATTCTATTCAATGTATAAAAAAAATCAACAATTTTTAAATTGAAATAACTCAATACCATTATGGGGCACAGATAAACTGTTCACGTCTGCCCCTACGTAATGTGTTCACATGTACCCCTTATCTCAACTTAGGCCTAACTTGATAAAAAAAAACTATATTTTTTTTCAATTAAAAAAAACATAGTGCATGAAAACTTTCCTTATTCATGCCACTTTAAGACGAACAAAGTTCAAATCACAAAAAAAATAGTTTTGGATGCGTTTTTACTCGGAGAACTGGAACATAAAAGTATATTGGCATCTTGCAAAACTTAAGATCTTTGATAACTGAAAAACAAAATGTTTTAGATCTTTTAAATTTCAGGCAGGATATAATTTTTTTTTTCACATTTTTCTCTGTATGTTAATTGGGTAAAATATCGTTTGTTCACATGTGCCTCTGTTTACATGTGCCCCCTCCCCCCTACTATATTAACTTTTCTTTTTTAAGTGTTAATTTCTGTTTCTTCCAGTAAAAAGCAATAACTAAATGCTTGCAACTTTTTGAATGCTATTGAGTTAATCAATACTGTTAAATTTCGCGTTTTGAGTGACAAAAATAAATGATTACCTAAAGCAAAGCAATAATGAGAGAAGTTGTCATTTCATGTAGCAACTTTGTAATAAAATAGAATTTGCTAATTAAGAGAAATTACATTTAAAAAGGAAACAAATCAAGTCAAATCATTCTTTTATAATTTTTGAATTTGACCTTTTTTCTCTTTCTTTCCTTTCCTGGGCATTCCCATCACATTTTTGGACACATACAAATAGACGACAAATTGAAATGCATAAATAGAATAATTCTCATTGCTTTGTATTTTTTAAATAAATTTTCTTAAACTATAGCTCTGTGCGCCAGACTTATGAACGTAACAGTTTGTCATAAATCTAATTCACCCAGATACATAGAACTCTGTAACGGAAGCCACTGGTCGCCATTGAACGCGCGAATCTTAAAGTAAACGAGCAGAAGAGTAACCTACTTGGATAAACCACTGATCTCTAACGGATGGAACACTGTTTGCATCCTTGTGGTCTACGGCAAATATTGTACGCGTGCCATCGCTAAGCCACGCGCAAGCACTTTCTGGACACTTGCCCGTCAACTACTTGCATCTCGGTTGCCCATGGAACAACTAGATACACAATAAGAAAATTTTATTGTGTATCTAGTTTGTTTTACAGCATGAATTTTATTACAAAAATCTATTACGTTCGGTGCTGAAGCAAATGAATGAAGTCAAAACCAACGTGATCCACTTCAGCTCTGAACGCCTCGTATATTGATAGATAGGTAGATAGATAAACAACGATAATCCAATTTGATATAAATTATATTTTTCAAAATATTGCAGAAATGTTTGCTCTTCATCATTTTAGATCACTTTGATATTGATTATAAAGTGTAGTAACAAGTTAGTTTAATTAAAGTAATAGCTTAATATACGTTAGCACAGGTCCTGTTTAATTTAGACTATCGCTGAAACTGCGCTGCTAGTTTCGGTGACGTTTATCCCGCTAACTTGATTATGTCCACCAATGAAAGGAGCTCTTCCAGTTAATATATATGTCTATTGTTGAGAACAATAATGATTTGAATAGTATTTAGTCTGACACAAATGGCAAATCCTGACACACGCATATCCTCTTATCGTGCAGTCGTAACTATAGCTACTCTGATTCAACGTCAATGGTCAGAAGATTTCCGCTCGCTAAAGATATTGAGTTCATTGTTATATTAATAAGTATTATAAACAGATAAAATAATATTGAAATGCCTTTATTTAATTTAATACCTTCTGTAGTCCATGTATCGTTTATATGCAAAAACGCTTATACATAAACGTTTTGATTGGCTGTTTCATATTACCTTACACCGCAAGGAAAAAAATCCTTTGGCAGTAAATTTTATCAATAAAAGAGAATATTTATAACTAGCAAAAATTCCCGGCTTTGCCTGGGTCAGTAATACTATTGAGAAACAATTTATACTCACCTTCGTTTTTTTTCCCTGAACTGAACGAACTCAAAACACACCGCACGCTTTGATGATTTTTAAAATGTCGCCTAATTTGCGGTAACTGTTTTGTCATACATAGGATAATTTTTCTCCCCTCCCTACTTTATGAAAATACACTAAGTATTATTATGTCACTAATTTTTGTCACAGAGAAATAGTCATCAAATGCTGAGATACTATTGCTGACCATAAATTGACGTTAAAAGTTTTTGTCCTTATTGATTTCGAAATTAATAGGGAACATTTGACAATTTTTTGTGCAAAAGCGGAAATTAATGGTAATTTTAGTCTTGTTTAAAGGTTTTATTAATTTAGTATGCGGATTACTTTACGTTTTGACATAATGCTAAAAATGTTTTTAATGGATACACACGGAATCGGCCAACAAAAGAAAAAAAACTTAACTTTTCAAATGTGGAAGTATTATATCGATGATTAAGATTTTGCCGCAGTCGATAAATATCAGACAATAATCATTTTATTTTGGTTACGTCGTGTAAAAAGTAAAGTATTATTACGTAGTCTTTGGCACAGAAACTGGTGTCAGTTGAAAAAATCGCCGGAAATCTCAGTTATTAAAATCTTCTTGCAACAAATTTGGCAAAAATTCCTGTTCAATTGGAAACTAAGCAACTGCCCAAGCAGGGGTGATTGTGAGTTCATAAAAAAATACCTGAAAGTTTTAAGGGGAAAATGTTTGTGTATGTGGGGCGGGGGGGGGGATGTTTTTTTAACCAATATCAAGCACACATAATTTTATTTTTATACACGTATAGTAATTAATTTCCTTTAAAAAACAAACACATTTAAATTAGCGCTTCAATTTTTAACTGTTTGATATTTTGATTTTCATAAAAGACACAGAATTTCACTCAAGAATTTTAAAGTTATGGTTTTTTAATACAAATAAAAATATATTTCATTTATTTATCTCTTAATTAAATATTATAAGCATTAAAAATGAGAAAAATTCGATTCTCATATTGGATGCAAAAAGATTGCATTTTTTAAAATGAAGGCATCAAAATAAAAAAAGGTGCAAATAAAAATTTTATTAAAGTTTAAAAAAAGAATATGGCATCTGAACATTTCTATTTGATGAATATTATTAATAATTATCGGAAAAATAATCGAAACTTCGAAAAAGAGAAAAAAATCCGGAGGGTAGAAGATAAAAGCATAGTTAAAAATATTTTATTTCCGGTATTTTCGAACATGAAAATACCAGAATCGATCATGAAAATACCGGAAATCCGGTAAAATACCGGACAACAATCACCCCTGTCAATTGTAAGTACCCCGAGAAAGTGTCCAATCAACGCAAATAAATTTAAGAAATCCCGTTAAGTTGTATTTAAAGCTCCATCAAATTGGAAAATAATGAACCTAATCCATTTATTAGATGCCAATCTCTTTAAAGCGATTACGTTATACCGATACTTTAAAACACATAAACTCGCGAAAATAATTGATGCAGTGAACAATCTATTAATAAAGGAATACAATTTATCCAACAAAATAATATTTGCACGTTTCAAAGCACATTAAAAAACACATTGCTTAAGGATAAATATTCTATTTACAACTAAGATTACAGTTGTTACAAAATGTTTTAAAATACAAATCATGGTAAAAGCTCGTTAGAAAGCGGGCGCGCGAGCGTTTTCAATGTCTATATAAAAGCCTAGATATTAACCCTGAAGTTGAAAAAAAATTACTTTTTGATTTGACTGGAGAAAAACCTTGAAAATTTAATGCGAAAAGTAGAAATGATACACGCAATTCTAGCTATCGACAGGAAGTTGAGATGATGCACTAAATACTGAATTAGTTTGTTGGAAGCCTTCGCGGATTTATACGAAAAATGTACCTTAAATTGGAATGAAAAACGCGCTACCCATCGAACTTTTTCAAATATCGTTATAAACTATAGCCTATGTGTTATTCTGATGTATAAGCTACATTATGGTAAAAGTTTCATTAAAATCCATTCAGTAGTTTTTGCGTTAAAGAGGAACAAACATACATCCATCCATCCAAACATCCATACAAACTTTCTCATATATAATAGTAGTAAGATTACTGTGAATAAAGTGTTATAAATTCTTGCATATAACAGTATAAAATAAATACATGTTTGCTAAAAATGTCAGAAATGGAGCGAAATATTTAGTAGAAGTACACCAATGTAAGGTTCAATTTTAATGGATATCAACTAATATATATTATTTGTTTTAACACAAGGAACGTAATCGGAAAATTCACCAATGGTTCTAGGAGAGATCAACTATGTTCACGGGATTTATTCATTGAAAAAAAAAAACATTATATTTTATTATTATTTTCATTATTTTTATTTTTTGTATCAATATTAAGCAAAAACATATCAAGCAATATTCTATAAAATAGTATTACATATGATATCACATTTTAGCAGAAATCTAAGAGCTGAAGTTCTACATATGAAGTAACACATTAGTAATTCATTGTACGTAACAGCATGCATATTAACACGATCATTCTAAAGGCTCTTTTTAGTTACAAAATAATTTTTAAGGTCAAAAGAATCGAAAGACATATTGAAAATATTTTTCCACAAAATTATCGTTTAATTCATCGCTTCAAAAACATCAATTCCCAATTAAAAGAATATTTTAGACAAAGCAACAGTTTCCACAGCAAAAGCTTTTCATTAAAATAAAATATTCAATGCTAACATTAAAAGACATTCAAGTAAAAATTTCAATTACGCTGAGATTTTTTGCTTATGCATCGACTTTTTTAGGATTATTTTCTTTCAATATCGAGCTAAGTCTTCTTGATGTAATTATTTGCACTGCGGTAGATAAACGCAAACGGATCTAAATCAAACATTATTTTTGCACTTAAAAAGTGCTTCGAAAGCAAGAAATTAAGCCTCCTTTCGAATCCTCTTTGATGTTAAAGTCAAGGCACAAGTTCCGAGCAAAGTTGAATTGACGTAGATTTGTCAAGAAACGTATTTAATAGTAAAATATTAATCTTACTTACCCGCCATCTTCATTAAAAGATTTTCTATCATGGAAAATTTTTGGAATCAAACCTCTTGTGGGAATAAAGCTTCAGCTTTGATTTGTATATTGTGTACATATTTTCTTCGCCTGTACAAAGGAAAATTAATGCAATTAATAGATTATAATGAGACTAAACATCTTGAGATATTTATTATTCTAGAAGATAATTAAAATTTCCCAATTAGTACACTGCCAAATAGCTTACTTCACTTTAAATACTCAGAAAGGTATACTCATAGTCGGAATGAAGGTATACCTTGTGTCGTTAAGCAATTAGTTGACAGTTGTTTCGGTATAAAATTTTTCCACGTCTAACTTGCAGTCAAGTGCGCACTCTTATTTTCAAATGTTATATTTTTAAACTACGCGTTCATGCTTTGATTTATTTTTGTGATTTGTTAACCGATTTATGCCCAGTGTCCTAAAAACAGGACGCTTGTTAGTTACTGCATACAAAAACCTGTAATGGGTATATCATTTTACCCCAAAGCTGTTTTTCACAAGTTAAATAGTCCTCCTTCTTGAGAAAACCAGTTTGAGCCACTATTTGGACATCAGAGTTTATTTATTGAGAGCTATTTTCAGGCAAATCAGTCAAGCAACGATCCAGCATGGGTAGCCACAGAAAGTAAGTTTTTTTTGCGAACTTATTTTTCATAAAATTAAACTATTTGTAAATGATTTGCTTGAAATTGATCACAGAAGCCTTCTGTAATGTTACTTTGTAAAAGTAAAGTCAAGTAAGGTCGTATTTTGCGTACATATCTGCCTAGTGTCCCATAAACAGGACGTTAAATGACTTAATAAATATGGCAACGGCGAACCATTTTAAGCCTAAAATGTATGTAAACCATTCCAAGTAAGAGTTTTAAGCAGATAAAAATTGAAAAAAAAAGGTTTAAAAAAATTGGGCATAAATGGGTTAAGCCTGTTTAAAGTATTCAAGTCTAATACGGCGAAGCTGGCATTATTAAGTCTCAGCTGTCTCGGGACAACGATGATCCAGACGATTTGGATACTGCACAGAATTTAAAAAAAAAAAATAAAAAAAAAAAAAAAACGTATTTAGGAACATAGTTCTTCAATTCAAGTTGGTTTTAAAAATTTCTAATTTAATTACTTGGAGAAAGAAAAAAAATGTATTCAGGTGTAAATAAAATGAGAGCATTGGCGTTTAATGGGTTAAAGGACATAGTTATGCATCCATACCTTATCCTGAGGCAGGGGTGCCCACAGAGGGGGATTATGGCGCAAGTTGCGCCATCAAAATTTTGGGGGGGGATTTTAAAAACTAATTTACTTATTTATTTAAATTATTTATCAATGATTTTTTTACCTTAAATTATTTACTGATTCTTTAAAATAAAAATTATTCATTATTTTTTTTCAATTTAAATTATTTCTTTTATTACTTTATTATAATTTATTATTTATTTATTTATTTATTTTGTATGAGTGTGCTTGGAATGTGTGGAAGAGCAAAAAAGCGATTCTATTCTGCGCATAATTAGTACTACTGAACGTTAATAATAAATAAAAAAAATAATAGAAATAATTCAAAAAAAAAATAATTAAAAAGAATAAATAATTTAAAAAATTAAATAAATAATATTTTTTAAAAATAAATAAAATAAAACAGTGGGGTAAAAATAAAAAAAAGCAACAGATGGTTGTGAAAAATTTTGGGGGAATTGGCACCCCTGTCCTGAGGTGAAGTACTAAGGCTCTTCCTTAAAATATATTGCTTTGTGCAAATTTAAAACTCATGATTAATATGCTACTAAAGTTAAAAAGTTTAAAACTACAAAGTATAGGTACTTGACTGTATACGTCATTATTCAATAATCAGCATCAATGCGTTAATTTGAAAATGAAAATTTCCTAATTGCATGTAGTGTTCTTTATTTCACTAATAAGTTTTGTGCACCTTTAGACTAGAGATAAACAAATACTGCTTTGGGGGTATAGCGGAACATGTGACATGTAGATTGGGCACAGTAGAAAGTGCCCTGTCGTACCTCTAACATTCCCCACCACCAACAAAACATTTTAGAATAATACAAAACAAATATTTTAGAATATCAGTACTTAAAAATATATCATTAATGGATTGACTGATAAACCAAACGCAAGGGCAAAACGGTATTATCTGCATGGTGTAACTGAGTTGATAGGAATTGTTTTCAATTGTGAGATTGGTCCGCCAATTTATCATTAATTTGCGGCTTTAAAAATTACGCTGTCTCTAAAATTCTAAGTGACTAGGTGATTACATTAATAATTAAAAACAGTTTTAAAAATACTAAAGCGTGAGTAAGCAGCCAACAAAATGTAGTTACTGCAAAAAGGGTAAGATAAAGGTAGATGTTTTAATAGCTTTAAAAAATGCTGTATTTTTTCAACAATCTCAAAAGAAAGCCATTTAAACTTTCACAGCACAGCATTAATCATCTGCAATAATTGTTACCAGATAGCTCGTAATAACAATTGGTTATACTTACTTAACAATGAAAGTACAGAAAAATACCCTTAGTGATTTATACATACATGTGAGGAGGAGGGGGTAGAGTGAAATGGTAACATACAATGGCGGAAAAAAAAATCCCAACACCAAGAAAAAATTACTGTTGAGTAATGAAATTTGGGTAATGCAATTGTCTAATTAACATGTTTAATTGATTAAATGTACAAGATCACTGGCTAATTTAAGCTCAAGAAAATGCTGTGCAAATGTGAAATTATGTTAATTTAAAAGAGGGTGTAACCTCCAGAATTTTGAAGGCAAGCCTGCAAGCGTGCATGCATTATGTCATACAGGTGTCGAATTGTCGAATGTCACTTTATGGTATGGAGTTCCATGCTTATTGCACTTACTGTGTCAATACTAGGGCCGTCATTGCTGACTGTGGATGATGCTCGAGGTGTCATCCCATGACATCCCATACGTTATCAATTGGAGACAGAACTGGTGATTTTGCAGGTCATGGTAACATGTCAGCACTCTGTAGAGTACATTGCGTTACAGCAGCGATGTGAGGCCGAGCGTTATCCTGTTGAAAAACGCCCCCTTGAATGCTACTCATGAAGGGCTTTACTACTGGTTAAATTAACAGACTGACGACAAATTTTCAGTCAGTGAATTTGGGATAACCACAAGAATGCCCCTGCTGTCGTAGGAAATTGCTCCAGAGACCATAACTCCAAGTGTGAGTCCCATGTGTCTAGGCCGTAGACCGCTTGGATGCAGGCGGTCCCCTGGCCTCCTTCTCACCAATATACAGCCACCACTGGCACAAATTCAGAACCTGTTTTCATCAAAAATTACAACAGATCTCCTGTCCGACCTCCAGTGAGCTCTGCCATGGCACCACTGCCGTCGGAGAAGGCAATGGTTTGCAGTCAATGGAATACCGGCTACAGGCTGCCTGGCTCGGAGCTGTCCTTGAAGTAAACAGTTTCTTACCGTTCCTTGGATCACGACGGTACCAACTGCAGTTAGAATATCAGCCGCAGATGCAGTACGATGCGCCACAGCCGTAAGCAAGATTCGGTGATCTTCCTTCTCAGTCGTGCCACGTGGCAGCTCGGAACTCGATCTTTTTGAGGTGGTACCATCCCTTGCCCATAGCTTCCAATAATCATGCATGGTGGAAACATTCCCACCCAAGTCTTTCTGCAATATCGCGAAATGAAAATCCACTTTCTCGTAGCAAAATTGTACGACCTCGTTTAAACTCGGTGAGCTCTTGATAATGGCTTCCTCGTCTTCTTAAAGGCGTTCCTGGCTAACATGAACGCAATTCGTCAAATTTCACGGAAAAATAATACACACGAGCTTCACAATACGCTTTTAAAACAAGCTTTATTTGCATGTTCTGAGTGACGCCAGCTGCGCCACACTTATACGCGAAACGCGAAATTTCAATCGATCTCATCTTTCAGTTGTATAAATACGCCTGCCAAATTTCGTTTATATAAAACAAGTCTTTCTTGGTGTGGAGATTTTTTTTTCCGCCAGTGTATTTAAGAAATGTAGCTAAATCCAGTGAGAAAATGCCTACCCTAATGTATAAGGATAGTACAAGCCATTTCGAAAGTTTGATATTCAATTTTCAATATTTTGTGGCTTATTAATAAGTTTTCGCCTATCGTAAATTGATTAAGTTTTTTTGATAGCATTTCAAATATTAACCGAAATGCATTGATGTTCAAGGCAGATTTTAACGATTTATCCCTACACTGCATGATATTTTGCTCTTTGAGAGAACTCTATTTTTCAATGTAATAAGAAAACACTGGAAAACATTTTTAAAATTTAATTTTGAGGATAGATGCTTATATTTGCTTTAAATATACCTAATACTTGCTTTCTACGCTTGAGTTGCCTTATGCTTGGTCATAAGGAAAAACAGTCCATGTATCCAATTGGCTACGCCATGCAGTGTAGGGTTAATATTAAACACATTATAATATTAGACGTTTAGTACAATTTCTCAAGAGCATGCGGGAAAACGTACTATATCAATGCAAAATAGTATATTTAATTTATTTACTCATTTATTTACACATTCATTTATTAAGGTAGTAGTCTGGTAACTTATGCCTATTTTCATGACTTTTTTGGAGGGTGGTTTTTTATAGGAAAATAATAATGAATTATCTTGAATATTAAGAGTGATTTTATTTACATATTGAAAATGTAAAAAAAAAATTATTTGAAAAAATTTAGTAGTTTATTACTATTTTTATTGTCACTCGAAATTGGAACTTCAAAAAAAAATGCACGTGGGTGGCCCGGGTGATTTTGGCTCTTGATGTTATCTGAAATCAAATATTCTTGATTATTCTTAATCTATAAACATGTTATTCTGGTCGGAACTACTGAAGTTAAATTTCAAGGGTAAATAGCAAAATGGCGGACTTAGAAAAAAAAAAGTTCTTTTATTTTAGCAAAGAAAGGGTTGTAAAATAAAAAGTTAGGGGTGAAAAAAATTATTGTAGTATTATAGTTCCGACGAGAACTATAAGTGTGTAGAACAGCCTGTTAAAATTTGAAAGCAATCAGTTCAGTAGAAAAAAAGTTAGGACCCGGGCCGACCAGAAAAACAGTGTTTTGAGAAAAAACGCGTTTAAAATTCAACAGCAAACTCCGAGGCCCTCTAGGAAACTCGTTATAACTCCCGAAATATTTCGAATTTCTGTCTGCCATTTTCACCGTATATTCTCAAGACATTGTACTTTCGAATTAAGCAAAAAAAAAAATATTTTTCGATTTTTTGAAATCAAGTTACCAGACTACTTTCCTTAAAGGTTGGACTCCGAGGCGCTCTAGAAAACTCGTTATAACTCCCGAAATATTTCAAATTTCTATCTGCCATTTTCACAGTATATTCTCAAGACATTGTACTTTCAAATCAAGCAAAAAAAAATTTTTCGATTTTTTGAACTCAAGTTACCAGGCTACTACCTTAAGTCTTCGATTTATTCGTCCATTAATTAATGTTTACACATTCATTCATTTATTTATTCATTTAACTATTTTTAGACATTCACTAATTCATTCACATTTCTTTAATCACTCGGAAATGTATTACTTATTTATGAATTTATTACTTACTCCGTGTACCAGCTCATTTATTAGTTTATTCACTTATTTGATCATTCATTCAAAGCAAATCGTTTTTAGCAATCACTTCGGAAATATTTCATCAGAAAAGTGTTCTAATTTTCAGAATAACAGGTTTTCATAGTTTTATACTATCTAATTTGAACGCTTCTATAATATAAGCAACTATTGGTGATTGGCTGTCCTAAAGTTGCTCCAACTGGCGTTGTTGGTACTTGGAAAACATAAATGAAAGAGTAAATAGAAGTTCCCAAATATAAAAAAAAAAATAGTAATCTATTGCAATAGAAAATTATCTTAGCAACAGTTTGGCTTTTTTTATATATATTTACTTACTTCATTGCTCTCATTTGACCGTAGCTGATGTTCTATAATTCCACTTTTTTCTTCGGTAATATATTTTTTCTAGTGCTTTTTGGTTAAAACAAATTAGTCAACAAATTATACTAAGGGATCAACCACTATATAAAAACTCTTAATGAATGCTGAATGGGAAAGTTTTCGCCAATTTGGCATGTTCCAAGCTATGATAATTAACAAAAGTTGCTTCAAAGTGTAAAAATGTCTTCTTAAATTAAGTCGTTAAGAAGAAATTCATTTTATTTTTGTCTATTTTCCACTTCTATTAAGAATATTTTATCAATCATTTTTGCATACTTTAATCTTTCTTAGAATAAAATAAACCTTTAAACTTTAACTGCAAACGATAATAAAGAAAACCGAGGGTTGCCATTGAAAAATATACGCCTGAAATAAAAATAAAAAATTTCTTTAAACAAAAAATGCTGCAGACGATGAATATTACTTGCTTCTTGCAAATTCGTTTAATACATAAAATAATGTTTATTATGTTTATTATTTTAAACGAATAAAAATATGAAACGGTAAACTGAAATTTGTGTTACATAACTTTAGGAACATAGAGCTTGTTTTTGAACAGAGGTACTGGTTAGCACGGTTGAACTGATGACTTCTACGGCACTCGTTCTAATTGAACTACCGATTAACTGATCGTAAATGAACATAATTATATTATGAGCACTTAAGGCAGGAATTCAAGTGAAACAGGCGATCGCAAATTACAATCGCTACTGGAAATGAATTACATTAGAACGTTTCTTGATAAAAACATCGTGACGTCAGCGTGACGTTTGCCTATGAAAAACGAGCTAGATAAAACGTCACAGCCTACTTGGCGAATAAGAGGAGATAGCTGACTACTTGTGAGCTCTTATTGGCTCCACCCGTAGTGACGTCAGTTCCAAGTTAAGTTGAATTAGCATTTATTTTGCGATCGCATCGAAGTGATTGCAATAGTGTTTCACTTGAATTCCTGCCTTACTGCACTAACCGAGAGAAAACACCAGCCTGCAGTTTTTGATTGCGAAAAGTTTTAATTTGTCAGAAACAACTGTAAATTTTTTTTATTTATTTATTTATTTTTTATTTCATGTATTTATTAACAGGTATATGTATATTTATCAAACTTACTTTATTTATTTTAAAAAACGGTGCCGTATATGTCTGTTACTAAGGGAAAGTAACAATCAAAAAAAATCCTGAAACAACCTGGAATTAGTAAATTTATTAAACTCCCAAACATAAAATGAAGTTTATGAATTCTCTGCATATGACTTCAACTTCTCCTGCTTTTCAATTTTCGATTCAGCCAATGATCGATGCCCACTTTGACGAAAGCAGCCGCCGATTTCTGATGTCAAAACATCGCCGCTGCGGTACATGAAATCATCATATTCCAAAGTCCCATCTGAAACCTGATGTCATAATGGATGAGCTTCAAAGTGTTATTAGCTTTAATAATGGACACGTATATTAATTGCAGGAGGCATTTTCGCTCATGATAGCAATCAAGCGATCGGCAGGGAAAGTTTTCTAAATTAGATTGCCTACTTAACGGAATGATGGATTTAAATTGGGAAAATCGTGGAATCGCAGTTGTTACATTTAATTACGTATCGCTTTAAGCATCGCCTTTTGAGGATTTTGTAACTATTTCTTGTAAGTAACATTGTGTTGATGACTGAAAACGTGAGACTAGTTAGTACTAACTTGTATCAAACTTACATTTGCGAAAGGTAACTTTGCTAATGGGAAACTTCTCAAATAAATGTGGTTAAAAATGAATTTAAAATGCAAACAACTTGCAAGTCAATGCTTTTTTTCTTTCATATTAGGATGCAGAAAAATTAATCAAAACTATTTTGCTCAGCTCAATTATTAAGTATTAGAACGACTCATAAGGTCCAGTAATTTTGTCGTTCATTGTAAAAGTGGAGCATTATGCATTTCTATATTTTTAAAATGCGTATATCTTTACAAAATGGTATCACATTTAGTTATATCTCTTTGTATAATTTGAAGCAACTCACCCCTTATAAAAAGCACAGTCGCGTCAGACGGAGGAAAAAATCTGTTAACTTTAAAAATTGAACTGTCAAATTTCGTCAATTACCCTTTTAGCCCTCTCATTTCAAGTTTTCCCGGGGGGGGGAGGGGGCAAAGGGTGAAAACACAATGTAATTTCATAGGGAAACAACAAAAATCACGCCCACTCATATGCAAATACATTGACTTCTCAAAGCCAGGGGGGCCATTGACCACTCCCTGACCCCCCTAAATAACGGGCCAGCTAGTAGCGCTTAAACTTTTTTTTTTAATCGACTGTTCAAATTGAGTACATTTGGTTTGGACAACCTGTAGAAGAAAAAACACTACGCAACATATTTGCTCTTAGCGCTTTCACATGTTTACGATAACAGTAAAGATTTTTACTGTAGTTGATATTTCTACGATTTCACTACCATTCGACAATGAGCAAAACAGAAATTATGTAATGCAAGAGTCTGATTTTAAGTTTAGTGTATCTTAAATTCTTAGTTAATAAATTCAGTTAACCCTTTATATCCCAAATTAATTTAGTAAATTGTGAAAGTCAGTAGGATCCAAGGCCCCCTACACCTTAGGGCCCCTAAAGAAAACTGTTTCCGATCGCAGGTACCATCTGTCGGCCTCTCAGCGAAGAGTGGTACTTAAAAGCTTCTGCATGATTACAGCCGTTCAGGATTTATATTCTATATACACTGAAGTGACAAAAGTCATGGGATAGCAATATGCAAATTTTCAGATGGCAGTAGCATCGCATGGAACAGGTATAAATGCGCAGTGCTTTTACAGAGCTTTCATTTCTGTTCAAGTTATTCATGTGAAGAGGTTTTAACGTGATGATGACCGCACGACGTGAATTAACAGACTTTGAACGCGGAATGTTAGTTGGAGCTAGACGCATGGGTCATGCCATTTCGGAAATCGTTAGAGAATTCAACATTCCCAGATCCACTGTGTCAAGAGTGTGCCGAGAGTATGAAATTTCAGGCATAACATCCCACCATGGACAGCGCAGTGGTCGACCGCCTGTACTTAAAGATCGAGACCGGCGACGTCTGCAAAGAGTCGTAAATTCTAACAGACAAGCAACACTGCGTCAAATCACCGTAGAAATCAATGTGGGACGTACAATGGACGTGTCTGCTAGAACTGTGCGGAGAAATTTGGATTTCTTGGGCTATTCCAGCAGAAGACCGACTCGAGTGCCTTTACTGACAGAACGACATCGCTTGCAGCGACTCTCGTGGGCACGTGAGCATATCGGTTGGTCCCTAGATGAATGGAAAACCGTGGCCTGGTCCGATGAGTCACGATTTCAGCTGGTAAGAGCCGATGGTAGGGTTCGAGTGTGGCGCAGACCCCACGAAGCCATGGACCCAAACTGTCAGCAAGGCACTGTTCAAGCTGGTGGTGGCTCCGTAATGGTGTGGGCTGTTTTTTCATGGCATGGACTTGGTCCTCTAGTGCGACTGGACCGAACATTGACTGGAAATGCTTATGTGCAGCTACTTGGAGATCACTTGCAGCCATTCATGGACTTCATGTACCCAAACAACGATGGGATTTTTATGGATGACAATGCGCCATGTCACCGGGCCACAACTGTTCGCAATTGGTTTGAAGAAAATTCTGGACAATTCCAACGAATGATTTGGCCACCTAGATCGCCCGACATGAATCCCATTGAGCATTTATGGGACACCATCGAGAGGTCTGTTCGTGCCCAAAATCCTGCCCCATCAACGCTTTCACAATTATGGACGTCTATCGAGACAGCATGGCTCAATATTCCTGCAGAAGACTTCCAACGACTTGTTGAGTCCATGCCACGTCGAGTTGTTGCACTTCGCCGGGCAAAAGGAGGGCCGACACGATATTAAGAGGTATCCCATGACTTTTGTCACTTCAGTGTATATATAAAGATAACGGTGTTTGTATGTTTGTTCGTTCGTTTGTAACCGCTGGTCAGACGCCCCCACAGCACCTACAGACATGAAACTTGGTTCAAAAATTCGAACGTATCCCGCTGTAATGCACCTCGAGGGCCAAATTTTTAATTTCGAATTAGTTATTTTTAAATTAATTAATGAGTCTCATTTTTGGTGTATCCGCCATAATTGAAGGGGGAAAACCTTCCCCCACCCCAAAACATTATATATCGCTGGAAAGGGGTTTTTTCTGAAAAAGAAAAGTTTTAGCACGTTTCTGTCCGTTAATTAGGACAGGAGATATTAATTAATCAAATTTAGTCGATATTCAAGGCTCAACTATGTACGCAATACTGAAACATTAGGTCCATTTTCCAGATCAGCTGCTCTTTTGTCCCTGAAGTTACATAGTTGTTTAAATTAGCGTATAGATTTAAGCCTTGAAAATTTATTTAATTTGATTAATTAATATCTCCTGTTACTTACTTAACTTTCTGTCTTTTATATTTATTTGGCGAATTGATTTAAACTTTAACATGACTTTAAGTGGAATTTAAAAGGTTGTGAAGCGCATTTGAGATAAAAGATATAATAATTTTTCTTCAGAGGGGGTTGGAGTGAATTTAATTTTTTTCAGTTGACTTCCTCAAAATTCGGTGTTACCGAAAATGTCAGAATGGAACTATTATTGTTAAAAAAAATGATGGCTATTCAGTTACTCTTCGTATTTGGCGTCGTAAAGTTTGGCCACAATCGAGAAATATACCAAACCTCCCAGCCAGTGAAACACTACTTTCTCCAAATCAAAGAAAAAGAAAACGCTCTGGAAAGGAACAGTAGTTGTTTGCAGTCTAAAGAGAATTTTATTGCATGTTTCAAACATGTATTTAATTCCGCCATCACTAAATTTTTAGCAATAATAGTTCCATTCTGATATTTTCGGTAACACCGCTATTCAGTTAACCTTCGTATTTGGCGTCGTAAAGTTTGGCAACAATTGAGAAAATTACCAAACCTCCCAGCTAGGGAAATCTTGCTTATTTGAGGGTCACTGTTAGATTGTAATCACTTCAAAGAGATGGTGCGAAAGACATTATATTTCTTGCCTTTTAATGTTCACATTAAAATCATAGAAAAATGGTTGTGGCTGAGCTACCTGACCTCCCAGCCAGTGAAATCTTGCTTATTTGAGGGTCACTGTTTGATTGTAATCACTTCAAAGAGTTGGCGCGAAAGACATTATATTTCTTGCCTTTTAATCTTCACATTAAAATCATGGAAGAATGGTTGTGGCTGAGCTACCTGACGACAATCGGTTCCCTATGCTAATAAATTTGGATTTGGCGACCAATTTTAGATTGAAATTACGGTAAAATCAGAATTATATTAAATTTCATGGGCAATATTGCTGTGTTCGTTGAGAGTTTTCGAAAATCTTGGCACTACAGATGTGTCAAAAGTTCCATTGAGACGTAAAAATTTCGCTAAAAATAAATAAGTTCATCACAGGCACACACACACACGCACACACGAAACGACGAAAAGTCTTGAGAGCAAGTTAAACTTTATTTAGTTAACTTCCTTTACATTTATTGCACGGACATCGCCGTGCGGGTACTGCTAGTACTGAATAAATATAAGCGGGACTTCTGAGTCCCGTCGGGGCATAGAGGGTTAAGTCAGTTTTCCATAATTAGTGGACAGTTTCAAAAAGAGTAATTTCAAACTAAAATGTTAACCCATTAATGCCTGACATTTTTTTTCCAAAGATATTTTGTATACTGGTTACAAACAGTGTTTAATGGACAGGAAAAATAATAAAAAAAATATTATGTAAAAAATATTGTTTTTATTAAGGAAAGAAAAATCGTCCCTTAAAAGTTAGGGGGGTAGACCCCGAGGGTACATACTTTTCTTACTGAAATTTTATTCTGCCTACGATATAATATTTAAAAAGACATTTTATAAGAAGAAATACAATCAGCAATTAACATAAACTGGGAAGCTGGGAATAACTTTGAGAACTTAGCTTTTTTTCTTGAGATTGTGAACGATGTAAGTTTTGATAAAGATCATACACTGGCGGAAAAAAAAATCCCAACACCAAGAAAGACTTGTTTAAGATAAACGAAATTTGGTATGCGTGTTTATACAACTGAAAGATGACATCGATTGAAATTTCGCGTTCCGCGCATAAGTGTGGCGCAGCTGGCGTCACTCAGAACATGCAAATAAAGCTTGTTTTAAAAGCGTGTTGTGAAGCTCGTGTGTATTATTTTTCCGTGAAATTTGGGAATTTGCGTTCATGTTAGCTTGGAATGCCTTTAAGAAGACGAAGAAGCCATTATCAACAGCTCACCGAGTTTGAACGAGGCCGTACAATTTGGCTACGAGAAGATGGATTTTCATTTCGTGATATTGCAGAAAGACTTGGGTGGGAATGTTTTACCCATGCATGATTATTGGAAGCTATGGGCAAGGGATGGTACTACCTCAAGAAGATCGAGTTCGAGCTGCCACGTGGCACGACTGCGAAGGAAGATCGCCGAATCTTGCGTACGGCTGTGGCGCATCGTACTGCATCTGCGGCTGACATTCGAGCTGCAGTTGGTACCGTCGGGACCCAAGGAACGGTAAGAAACTGTTTGCTTCAAGGACAGCTGTGAGCCAGGCAGCCTGCAGCCGGTATTCCATTGACTGCAAACCAATACCTTTTCCGACGGCAGTGGTGCCACGACAGAGCTCACTGGAGGTCGGAGTAGAGATCTGTTGTAATTTTTGATGAAAACAGATTCTGCCTTAGTGCCAATGGTGGCTGTATATTGGTCAGAAGGAGTCCAGAGGACCGCCTGCATCCAAGCGGTCTACGGCCTAGACACACGAGACCCACACCTGGAGTTATGGTCTCTGGAGCAATTTCCTATGACAGCAGGGTCCTTCTTGTGGTTATCCCAAACTCACTGACTGAAAATTTGTCGTCAGTCTGGTAATTTAACCAGTAGTACAGTCCTTCATGAGTAGCATTCAAGGGGGCGTTTTCCAACAGGATAACGCTCGCTTTCACATCGCTGCTGTAACGCAATGTACTCTATAGAGTGCTGACATGTTACCATGACCTGAAAAATCACCAGGTATGTCTCCAATTGATAACGTATGGGATATCATGTGGCGGCACCTCGAGCATCATTCACAGTCAGCAATGACGGTCCTAGTATTGACACAACAAGTGCAACAAGCATGGAACTCTATACTACAAAGTGACATTCGGCACCTGTATGACATAATGCATGCACGCTTGCCTTCAAAATTCTGGAGGTTACACCCTCTACTAAATTAACATAATTTCACATTTGTACAGCATTTTCTTGAGCTTAAATTAGCCAGCGATCTTGTACATTTAATCAATTAAACATGTTAACTAGACAATTGCATTACCCAAATTTCATTACTCTACAGAAATTTTTTCTTGGTGTTGGGATTTTTTTTCCGCCAGTGTATTAAAACTGCTACAGAACACACTTTACAATGATTATGCGGTGAAATCTATCAATAACGAATGGAAACAATACCCAGGTATAATTGAACACTATTATTTGGTTGAAATGTTCATTTTGGGAAAATTCGGACCCTTTTTCGCACCGTCCCTAAAAAGGGACGCTAGGCATTAATTGGTTAATAAATCTTCTGCCATATTTATATCCTTGCAAAGTATAATTTCAACTTTTCTCTTCAATGCACATAATGACTTTTTTCCACAAACTTAAATCATTACATTGACTTTAAATCAGCGAAGTTAGAGAAATATAATCACTCTTAACACAAGTGAAAAGCCCCTACGCATTCATACATTTCCACAGAAATGCTTCACACCCTTTGAATGCAGAAACTTCACTGTCTGTAGTTAATGATACCTAGAATCACACACATCTTTCGTTTGAAGAAAGAAGATTTCCTTAAAAGTCATCATACATTAAAAATGCATTAAATTCACATTATACATAATGGAATTTGTAATTTTAATGATAATGACAAAGTGTAAATGAGGTTAGTTTAAAAATAAGTCTATGGTCTATCCATCCTTTGTCTGCCTGTCAATAATGTAATAGGAATAGAGCTTTATTGAAAATGCAGCTTATACAAAGACTAAAAAAAAACTAAACATTTTCTAGCAGTTTAAAGAAAATATCTTTCAAATTATTAAAACTCTTACGTAACTTCACTTATTCTAAATATTTCAGAAATACCTTTACATAGATGTTTATCAATTTTCAATATTGTTGCATAAAAGATTATTTTATGTTCTGTCTTTTTTAAATTACGATACCTCTACCTCAAGGCCAGACTAACGTACGTCCAGTTTCGTTACTTTTCAGGAGAGAGCGAAAACGTTTGTTTGTTGCAAGCAAAGAATGTAATTCGCGCTGTTTTAATTCTGGTTAACAACTGAATTTGTTTTTTGAATAACGTTGACGTGGGTCGATACGGAATAAGATTCTACAACTTGCAACGATAAAGTGAAAATCGCAGTTTTTGGACTTGCGCTAGCCTGGCTCTGAGGTACAGATGTGATAAAAATTGGAAAAATTGGTTCCCTTAACAGCATTAAAGGGTATATAAAGAAGTAAGAATACATGCAACAATGCACTACAATACAGCAAAGTTTTAAGCAAAGTTTGTAAATTAAAGAAAGAAAAAAAAACAGAGAAAACATTGAAAACACGTTCGATTTGCCACACATACTTTCAAATTCCTCAATAATATATTGGAATGAATATTAAATATATTGAAACTTAACTAGTGGTTATAGTGCTTACATATAAGTGGACGTGGCTTTTGTTTTTCGATGAAGTTTCATTGTATTTTCATCTTACCCCCCCCCCCCTGCCCGGAAAAACTTGAAATGACGGACCTGCATTCATCGATTCTATATGAAATGTATGAACTAAACACAGTTTATATGTGTCTAGAAATTGAGAGCGAAGAATTGTCTAGAATTTTCTAAGTCAAAATATTTAGAAAACAATTTTTTCCTCTGAGATATGTAATTATACGCTCTAGTGTTTATACAGCTAATAATTTTCATGGGAGCTCACAGTGGCGGAGCTACTGTACATTTTTATTTTCATGCGAATTTTTACATTTTTGTCGGAATCCAGGCATATTTATGCAGTTAATAAGGTCTGAAGCCGATAGTGTTCCTGCACTTCTCTTTTTGAAATTAAGCCCTGTTAATAGAAATGTCCGTTTAATTCTTTTTGATTTGATCGTCATATGTCTTGTCTTTATTTAGTTAAACTTTTTTTTTTAAATGTTAAGAGCCATATTTTGAAATTCAGACAAGGTGTGGCAGTAACCATTTTTGATTTTCCTCATTTTTTTATATGTCAAAGTAGGTCATGAGAAATGAACATTCTGAAGTTTGCTGCCCCCCAAAAAATTTTGTTCGCTCGGTAAAAATTCACGCCACCCCATGGTTATGTTTACATTTATTGATTGTACAATGTGTAGTTATGAGGATCCCATAGTTATTTGGGTTGGGGTGTGTTTCTTTCTTCAGT
>JAXGGA010016040.1:0-27588 GCA_038373865.1 Uloborus plumipes
ATTTTAGAAATTTTAGTTAGCTCTTATATTAAGTGTTTCGTCTTGAATTCAACTAAGGACCTTCCAGATTGACTTTCAAAATAAATGTGTCCAGCCTTTTGATGAAAATAGATTTTGGCTCATTTTCATATATGAAAAAATAAATCTTGAAATGATTTTAAAAAAGCGCTATTGAAATCTCTCGCATTTTCTATTGTCTTGAACAACGTCGCAAATGAATGCTCATAAATCAAGTCGAAATTTTTTTCCGACTTTCGTTAGTTATGCCTATGTAGTTTAAAATTCGCTCTCAAGTGAATCGGAAAACATCTTTCAAAACTTTAGGTTATAATGATTTATTAGCCACATCCCACTTTTTTTCTCGGCAAAGAAATTGTTATCAAAAAAACCTTTTATCCACGTTATTTTCTTCAGCATAACAATGTATTGTTTTCTTTTACCTTTCCCCCTTGGACAACTTCAACACGCTGACCTCTTGAACTAAATCATGAGATTGCGTGATGAGAAATATGCTCGCAGACAATTTCGAAAATGAAAATACAAATCATTTCCTTTCGAACTGTTTATCTAACGACACAATTATGTTGTTCCAACTTGATTTGTTCTACGTTCTTTTTATTGATGCAACTGAATCAGAAACTGACAAGTAAGTTTGCTGTAAGAAAATGCTTCTCCATGAGATTAATATTTTCCGGATTGCTAAGTCTTTCTTTCGTCTCTACCTTTCAAAATAAATGGCCCTAACTTTATCATGTTTGTATTATTTTAAAAAAGCAAAATTGATTTATTTTTTTAATCACTATCACAATTTTATATTTTTATTATTTCAGCAAGACTAACTTTATCATGAACTTTTTTTTGTATTTCATGATAAAGTTAGTCATGTTCGGTAACATAAGTCGGTTATAGTAATGAAAAATATATGATAAAGACACTCTTGATCATATATTTTTCATTACTATAACCGTCCGTCTTCATTACGTCTTATTTTTATTACACATTTTCAGCATTTTTCCTGTCCTGGGTAAATATTGTGGTTCAAAAACTAATAATTTTGATAGAGCCTTTTATTCTATCTTTTGAATAATCAGCATATTTCAGCATCCAAACATCAACGTTAAAACGTCCGTACTGATATTTTTAAAGTTAAAACTACTACACCGGCATCACTCCTATTGTGAAACATATAAAATTGAAATTTTTAATCACAAATTGAGGAGTAATTTTGTTTGAAAAAAAAAAAAAAAGAAAAAACTGAAAATACAAGAGTAGAATATTGCAAAAATCGGTAACCGTCCTTTATGTGCCCCTACTCCATCGTTAACCTAATTCTTTTCACACAGAGAAGCACTTTCTCAATGCAATTATGCTTTGTTACAAATCCATTAAACGTAATATGATCAACTTCTTTTTGCAACAAGTCCATAAACAAGCGTTTAGCCTTCACCTTTACCCCGCAGTTTAAACA
Source organism: Uloborus plumipes (assembly GCA_038373865.1). Taxonomy (NCBI): domain Eukaryota; kingdom Metazoa; phylum Arthropoda; class Arachnida; order Araneae; family Uloboridae; genus Uloborus; species Uloborus plumipes. Next base: position 1,469 of record JAXGGA010016040.1, read on the forward strand.
CAATGTGTAAGTAAATCCATCACGATTAACAACTGAAGTTTGGTTCCTACTGCAGGAGAATGGAGCCCAACGATCAACTTTCAATTTAAGTTTGCAAAATAATGTCATATTTTGTGTTGCAAATGAATTTTTGAATTTTATTTTACCAAAAGAATTCCTTTCCGCTACAGTAGGAGGTAAAATCGATTCTCCTGAAACGCTTGCGAAACTTTGTAACTTAATAAAATGGCTCACTTATTCAAGAATTGGTCGGTAATTAGCTTTTAAAATGAAGTCACGTTTTCGTCGAAGAAACTTTTGAAGGTTTTGTTACGTGAAGGGACTATATAACTATTTGCAAACTATTGGAGCAACTATTTTAAAAAACAGTGTTTTTGTCCTCTTTCTAGTTAGCATTACGGAGTTTTGGTTAGATAAGAATTTACTTGAGAATCAAGAAAATGACTTTATCGATCATTCAACATGAAGTTCAAAACCAGTGTTTTGTTCTTTTAAGCTTAGACCCAGGATTTTGCTCGCGTTTTATTATTAATTTTTAAGTTATCATTATTAATTTGTTCTTGATACCAGTTAATTTTGTTAAAAATTAGTCTTCTTTATAATTAGGCAGTTGGTCACTTCCATTTTTTAAGTATTTTTGACGAAAAATGAGGCCGATAAATGAAAAGGAAAATTTAAGATTTTCAAAAGATATTCAAGTTGGTCGACGGGAAATAATTTTTGTTCAATTCTTCATGAAATTTTTGCTATAGAATGCTAAAAAGTTGTTTCTGTTATGTTAAGGGCCCTGTAACAAAAACAGTTTAGTTTATCAACTTCAATTTAGAACTAAACTCAAATTAAAGGTTTTAATCGTTATTCGTTTTCCCCAGAATTGTTTTTTTTCTTCCGTTTAGACTAATACTTACTAAGGCACATGTTGTAGTTTTAATTGCGAATAATAAGAAAGGTAACCTTTCTAAAGTAAAGCTCTTATTTAAACCTTATCGATTGGATAAGTACATTTTCTGTTAGATTATTAGTTGGAGCAGTTAAATATATTTAAATCTCTCTTTTTAGAAATCGGAGCAAAATATTAAAAAAACACATTGAAATTGTGCGCATAAAAATTGTATCATTATTCAGCTTCGTGAATAGCTTGAATATCCAAGATTAGTTTGGAGCTAATATTTGGTTCTAAATAACAAAGTTACTGCAATATGTTTTGTTGAGATATGAAGAACATTATTTGTTCATTCGCGTAAAATTAAAAATGTGTCTGCAGCTGAATGAGTAGCAAAAACCCTTTTCTTTCTCTATCTCTCTTTTGTCACGTTTCATTACCGAATTTAATGCCTCTCACAGTACCGCTAAGCTCTAATGCCCGCAACAAATTAATTAAGTCTAACAAGACACCCCACCCCCCTATCCTTTGCAGCATTTAATTGATAAATAAGCAATGTGCATTTAACCTTCGTCTTCTTCGTCACAAATAAATATCAAATAAATGTTGCAAACAAATAACAATTACCATTTGCGAGTCGTTTCAGTAGAAAAAAAATAGGAAGATTGCACACAACACCATTAAATACCATTTAAGCATGAAGATATATTTCATGTTTTTTTTTTTTTTTTTTTTTGCATGTTTGTGTGTGTGTTAACTCCCGCCATTTTGGAAGGACCAATTACCGATATCTCGAAACGCTGCAGCGAAACTCATTCCCCCTCTTCTACAGATAGCGCGGGAATATTATTGTTGCTACTTACAAGGTCAAGGGCAGGGTTTTAATTTGTCACTGACATTGCTACAGCGTAAACTTGAGCATAAAAAAAACCTCGATAAAAGCCCAAAAGCAGAAAAGCAAAGATAAGCAGTCTTTTCGGGGAAAAATGCTTTTTTAGATGTTATTATTGATATTTTAGCGTCTTGAGATAACATTCATAGCGATTAATATAGTTTGAAGAATTTATGTAGTTATTCTTTGCTACCTTAAGTATTTTGCACGAGAAAGGAAAAGTTATGACCCCCGGGGTCAGATGGACCCCTCATGGAAGTCAAATCTGATTGCTCAGTATTTAAGTAGCCGCTAATTGGCTTACTGTGTATAGCTGTCCACATATCTAGAATACAGATATAGATGAATTATTTATTTTGGCTTGTTGTTTTCAAGTTTCAGTGAATATTATTCAACGCAAATATTTTGTCCTTCTTTCTTTTTCTTTTTTTCTTACGTTTTTTTTTTGCCTTTACAGCAGTAACTAAATTGTGATCAATTATACAACCTTTTTCATCCCGACTACAGGAAAAACTTGAAATGTTACTCCTACTCACAATACAATTTATGTTAAAAACACTGCTACACAAATCTTAACAAACAAGATGTATATTATAGAGAAACATCGTTTTCAATATAGTCTGTTGTTTTCCTGTAAAAAAACACAACTACACTTCAATAATGAAAAAAAAAAAAAACAGTAAGCCAATTCTTGAGAATCAAACTCAAACACAGTTGTATTGGACTGAATCTTCGAAACTTATTCAAAACGCTCTTTGTGTACAAAAAACTTTCTTTTAACTCATTTATTTCTTTTAGGAGTGACTTTCAGCCAGTCTGCAAATTTAAAACCAGACTTTAAATGTTCCTTGTTCCTTGATCGTTATTTTTAACAAATGACACTAGTTTATGGGTGCAACAGAAAGTAATATCAATAATAGAACACTGTAATAATAAAGGATTCCTTTCTTCGAACAAAACACAGCTGTTCAAAAGCACTTGCGTTTACCATGTTACATCAGTCATTGAACTGATTCGATTTCTTTCTCATGTCATGGCGTTGCAGTTTCATACCGATCTAATGATTAGACCTTTTATCCAGGTAGTGCTGGTTCAACAAGATCAAAGGATTTCTTTCTCTTTTTTAATTTAAAGTAGCTTAATAGATAAATTTCCCAGAAGTGTCTAGTATTTCATAGTTTTGAAAAGGTAATCTGGTGCACAAAAATCAATAACAGCTCATTAACGATTGGTAATTCGGTACCTCATATTTGCAGGAACAAAAATCATACTACGGCAAATTTTGGAAAGAACATAAAACATTTCAATAAAGTTATTATTTAAATATTTCAGACTTGCTTCGTAATGAATTTTTGCAAAATAAAATTCTAGATGCAGAGGCAATAAACATAGTGTGGGCATTTTTGTACTGAGCTCGACTGTTTCGGAAGTATAGAACTTGTTTTAAAACATCTGTTAGCTTTTTCTCTCGCCAATATCATCTCTGATTCTTAGAGATTCTCTCTAGTACCTGCTGAAACATTAGTAGTAGCTACTACTCCACCAGGTACCAATTACAAATAAATAGCTCTACTGGTGCTGGATCAAGGGTTGTTTGGCTTTTGGTTTCGAATAAATAAAAGCTGAAGTATTGACAGATGATTCTTATATCTGTCATGTATTGCTTGGAGTAATTTGGATTTCCAACCTCGCAGTGCTCAGATTTGGGTGAAAGCCGCTCCTTTGGGTCTTAAATCGTACTGCTACTAAGACTTGTTTTTTCGAATGGCTACAGCAAACTCTCGATTATCCGTGTGGGTCTCTAGAAAAAAAAATCTTAGTTAACGTTATTCTTGTATAGCAAAAACATAATTAAATGACTTTTTCGAAAAATCACGAATTTAAATTTTGTTTTTTCTTAGCATTTCTTACCCAAGAGTGTGGCGTACCTTATCTAATAAATTATTTCCCTAGGGCGTTATCGTAAGTACCACTTTAAAGATTTTATGTGCTTGAGAACCTCAAATAGAAAATATTTTTTTATGCTGTACCTATCTTCACTGTTTCTACATATCACGTTTTAAGCGTAATTCAATTATTTTTAAGCAAAAAACATTTTTTATCTTCTTTATTTTATGCTTTTTTTTTTGGATTATCCGCGATACCCGTGCCACCTAATGACGCGGATAATCGGGAATGTACTGTACTACCACGTCTGCCTGCAAACAAACAGAATGACCGGTCTATTTAATGGGCGGATGGTGTCAGAATAATGTTATGATGTTGACAACAAAAAAAAAAGCTAGTCTACGAACAATCATAAGTTACCTACCTTCACTTTTTTTAGACAGGTATTATTATTATTGTTATTATTATTATTATGGTATTATTATTATTATTATTATTATTATTATTATTATTTTAAGCCTGGTTACACCATACTTTTTCACCGCTGCTTCGATAAGACTGATTGAAACTCGGGAGTATTCGGGTAAATACGACATACGTGTGCATCGGCGCTTGCACACAATGCGGCAGCATACGAATGCCTACCCGTTTTGATCTTCCCTCCCCTAAAGTCAGTTTTATTATCATTAAAAGTCACCGCAAAAGATGATCATTTAAGCCCTTTAATGCTTGGGTTGTAATACAATGCATTGTAATACAATTTACACTTTGATACAATGTTTTGCAAAAAGAACTCACTCGTACCACTACTTTGTTGAGAATGGGGACTTAATTAATTTATTTTCTCCGCAAATGTACATTATCCAAAAATTTAATGCTTTCTAGTCTTCCAAAGATAGTTCTATAGTAATGAATACACGCAAAATGAGAGAAAAAAAAACTTTTTCGCAGAAAAGAGAGGAAAAAAAAGGTGTCACGCGAAAGCATTGCCTTTTATGTTCTCGTGTCGCTGGAGCAATAAATGATTCTATTACGCTGAAAGCGAATCCGACGATTTTGAACGGGAAGTTTTAATCTCTAATGGGAAGATCTGTCACCATGAAAAATGAGAGTTATGACTGGCAACTGTAAACATATTATGATGGAGCCGAGATGGATGAAACATTGTAATAAAATGAGTGTGGGCAGTTAAAATATTTATAAATGGGAAATTTAAACATAGACGTGCACTATTTTGTTTCTTACATAGCTAATACAGTTAGTGTACGCTAAATGTATTATTAATTATTAACATTTGAATTCTGAATATGTTAGTTGTAAATTAGTTAAAAGAATTACGCATTTTAGTTTATGCAAAATAATGAAAATGTTTAGTTGAATACGGTTTGTATCATATTTTCATTTTAAGCAAAGATTGGTGAAAGGTTAAAAATAATAAAAGCCCAAAAGACTCATTTTACCCCACTAATGACCCATTTTACCCCAAGATATGGGATAAAATGAGTCATTGACAACACATTTTCTAAGTTATTTATCTGTACCAATACTTTGTTTTTCCGAGATATTTCACAGTACATGTCGTGAGGAAGAGTCATTTGCATATCCTGAGCAATTTATTCACTGGTTGAATCAATATATATTTTGCTGTCAAAATTCTCTTTTTTGACCCATTTTACCCCACCTGACGCTAGTTGAAATTTTTTTGAAACATTACGCTTATTAATTAAGAGAAAAAGAAAGAAATTTTGTTTTCATGTTTTAATCAAATTTACTTTTGTGTTCTGAAAGCTGTCTGAAGCAGGAATTCAAGTGAAACACCATTGCAATCACTTCGAGGCGATCGCAAATTGCAATCGCTACTGGAAGTCGAATTTCATTAGAATCGCATCTCGTTGCGATTGCAACATATCCAAATTTGGGAATTTGCGATTGCATTGGTGAGTTGCGATCGTCCTTGTTTCACTTGAATTCCTGCCTTAGCTACTTAAAATTATGTTTGAAGTGGAGTCAACACACCTAGGAGAAATGTATGACTGGTGTTAAAAAAACAATGTTCGTATACGCGAAAATGAAGCTTGTTTAGTGTTAAACGAACTTCTGGTATGTTTCTTCCGAAAAGTAATGTCTTGCGGGAAGGAAAATCGCATTTCGATAATCACCCAAAGAAAAACTCAAAACTGGTTTAAAATGATGACAGCTATATTGATGGTGTGATTCTGGGTTTTGGAACGCTTTTATTTATTTTCCTTATTGAATTAGTTTCATTCATATATCAATGCTTTCGCGTAATGTAGCATATACGCTTAAACTATAAAATAAAACAGTAAGATTAAAAGATTTTTCAAATAATTTGACATTTACAATTGAGAAAAAAAGTAGGCTTTAAATAAATATCGTGAGTAAATAAAAATCTTTAGTTTATTATAATTAATTAAGAAGTTGAGATACACATCATACTATTATTAAATTACTTTCACACAGATACCACTATTTTTTGCGTAATGCAGCATTTGCTTTCGAACTGCAAAATGAGGGAGTCATAATCAAAGATTTTACAAATAAATTGCAAGTTAGATTTGAAAAAAAAAGTAGGATTTAATTAAATAGTGTAAGTAGACTACTATGTTTACTTCGGAATACTTAATTAAGAGTCTGAAAGAGCACATCATAATTTTTTTATTAGTTTCATTCAAGTATCGCTTTTTGCTTGATGGAGGATTTTCTTGGAACTACAAAATAAAACACTAGGAGTCAAAGATTTTACAAACGAATTGCCAGTTACATTCAAACTAAATGCAGGATTTTAATAAATATTGTAAGTAAATAAATATATTCAATTATACTTAGGAGGTTGAAACAAAACTTCATAATCAATGACCAACATGTGGTATCACTTATAACATCATTCTTTTGGAAAATAAAAATAACGGCTTAAGTAACTTTGGAGTGAAAATTGCATCTGGTTGTTTCATTTGTTTTGCATTAGCATAGCTGTGACATTGTAATAGTTTTCCGAAAAAACGTAAATAATAAAGTATCGAAAGTTCACTTGAAAGCGGGTGAACGAGAAGCGGAAACTTACGCTAATTAAGGAAACGCAACTGTAACTTGTTTTTCGATTATTTATTTTCTGCTTCTTTTTTTTTTTTTGCAATAAGACTGTTGTCAATTAAATTTGTGTTAATGAGTTGCGTTGTGTTAATGAATTTTTGCTTTTCATAAAATTTTTGCATTGTATCCAGATTAAAAAAAAAAAAAAAAACTTGGAAAAAGCATTTTTTAAAATAGTATAACAATATTGTAATGTTTAAACCATTATGCAGTATTAATAATGCAAGAAAAATAAATGTTCCTGCGTGTAAAATGGGGTGTTCAATAAGGACACAAGAGGTTAACAAGGATTTTCGCTAATATAAAGAAGAGATTTTATGTATCAATATTTTTTATTTAAGTAATTGCGGTATACTAGACGAAATGCACCACTTCTTCTTTTGCGGTTTTGAACTTTAAAACACCACTCTTTCTTTTTTTGACTCTTTTGTGGTGTTAAAAAAAGAATCTGTGACGCTCTTTAGTTCTTTACTTCACTCGCGTAAGAAACGAAACCAACTGTGACTAGTATAAATCAAAACTGAGAAAAAATAGCTAAAATCCTTTAGATTTCCTTTAAAATCGTAGTTATCGGCTGAAATCTGTAAGAAATTAATGTTCATGATTACATCACTTCTCTGCTTCCGCAAAAAAAATGCTCAACAGAGCACTGTGTGAGTATAATTACTAAAAATTATAAGTAAGGAATTTAATCTTGCAGGATGCACGCGTGTAAGTCTAAATAATCTTACATAAATAAATGCATAAAATAAAGGCTTCGTGTAAATGCTTTTACTGAAAACAAGCAAAGTTAAAATGAAATTAAAAGTATTAATTTAATATGTAAGTGAAGGAGAGATGCTTCACAAACAAAAACTATGAACAAGAGCTGTAAACAGATTGAAAGTCATTAGAGATGTATTAATATATTAACAATTCATTGTAATTCTCAAAAATAACTTTTTAACAGCATTTAAAGGGAAACTTTGGTGATGACTAACAAGCGTACAATTTTGGAGACAAGTAGAAACTGACGCTGTTATTATTTTTCGAAAAAAAAAAAGAAAAGAAAAGAAAAGCTCAAAAACTTGGGAACTCACAACACTAATGATTTTTTTAAAAAAGTATGATTGAAATGGGATTTGCTGTTGCAGTTCCTGAAACTCAATTACTTTTATTTGAAAAACTGTTACCTTCAAAGCAATGTTTTCCCCCTCCAGGAGTTATTTTTAACTTTTCATAAAAAATACCAAAAAGTATCATCATAAATAACGGCAGACCATATTAGACAGAAACGATCGCTATTTAAACTCTCAAAATGAACTCCTTAATTTAATGCAATATAAAATGTTTCGAAATTGTGGAACTGGATCTTGCAAATGTCATTATTTTTTCTTAATGCGTTTTAGTGTTCTAGTAAAGAAGAAGCAAAGATGTTTAAGATAGCAAAAATCTTAGTTTTAAATCGTCATAAATCAGAAATAATTTCCTGATATTTCAAGTGGATAATCGTAGAGGGGTTTCTTTTTTTTCAGTTTTTAACGACTGAAAACAGCTATATTTGTTTCTAAGTGAGTATTAAAGTTAAGTTTCTGCAAGCTGTTTTAAACTTTCAAATACCCGAAATACCGTTCAACTGTTTTCTCGACGAATTTGTAAGTAACTGCATGTAGAAATCCAACTGTGAGACAAAAAATGATGTCAATACGTAGCTGTATGATTCATTTTAAAAGTAAAATTAATTTTATTTTACTTTGACTTTCCGATGGACTTTTTAACAAAGTGTTGCATAAAAAAGAACTAAAGCTTTTATGCTTATTGATATGATTTTTATTCACAACAAAAGTTGGTTCAAAAAGAAGAATTTTTTTTTCGTTTATAAATTCGCATACGGGTTTGATTTAATGTTCGAGAACTATTCACAAATACGATTTGTTACTTTAAAATTTTACTCGAAAAGTTTCTTGCAATTAAAACCAATATCTATCTTTAGCATTTCTTCTGACCTTAGAAACAAAACAATTTTTGTGACATAAAAATGACTGTAACATTAAACAACAGATACATAATGTGTTTCCTCGTTCAAAAAGAATTGATACAAAACAAAATAAATGAAAAAAAGCATCAATGAAAATCATTTTGATCTTGGACATTCTTTAACGTAGTTGTTCTAAAAAATGCCCTACATGCAATATTTATTTGAAAAGCTTTACAAGAATGTATAAAAGACATTTCTTATCACTCATGATCTAAATTATCAATCTTTTGAAACTTAAATAAGCTCATTAGAATCAAAGTCTTGACAAAAAGGAAAAAAAAAAGAGTCCAGAATTATTTGACCTCGATACACCAAAGAGGGTTTTCCTCTTTATTCATTCCTCCCAAGTGTAACTAATTAAATTCGAAAGTTAAGATCGTACCTCATAATCAAAACTATCTTGTTTATCAGATTAACGTACAATTATAAATTTACAGTACATGTAATTAAGGGTGTGATTATCTTTAAAATCTATTTGAAAGTTTATAGTATCTCTTTTCTTTTTTATTTTTTAAATTCGGTTTTTATTTTACTTAACTAGACAACGGTTTCTGCATTTAAAGAAACATTTAACAATGTCCCAATAGGAAAAATATTCCAATATAATCATGGGTGTAACCAGAATTCACGTTGTAGAGGGGCAAGCAGAGTTACATATTTAAGCGCAGTATATCCAAGAACTTTTTCTTTAACCCATTAATGCCTAGCGTCCCTTTTTAGGGACGGTTCAAAAAAGGTTCTGAATTTCCCCAAAATGAACATTTCAACCAAATAATAGTGTTCAATTAGTACCTTGGTACCTTGAGTGCAGCACATAACCATTGTAAAGTGTGTTCTGTAGCAGTTTTTATATTATCTTTACCAAAAATTACATCGTTCACAATCTCAAGCAAAAAAGCTAAGTTTTCAAAGTTATTCCCAGCTTCGTAGTTTATGTTAATTGCTGATTGTATTTCTTCTTATAAAATGTCTTTTTAAAATATTATATCGTAGGCAAAACAAATTTTTTGTAAACAAAGTATGTTGTATCCTCTGGGGTCTATCGTAACTTTTAAGGGACGATTTTTCTTTCCTTAATAAAAATAATATTTTTTACATAATATTTTTTTTTATTATTTTTCCTGTCCATTAAACGCTGTTTGTAACCAGTATACAAAATATCTTTGGGAAAAAAAATGTCAGGCATTAATGGATTAATTTGAGTTTTTTTTTCCACCATATACTTTGTTTCAACGTTGAGTTTACGTTGTAGAGGGGCAAGGAGAGTCACATATTTAATCGCAGTTCATCTAAGACTTTTTTAAAATTTGAGCTTTTTTTTCCACTATATGCTTTGTTTGAAAAACATTTATTATTAAAGTTCGTTCGTGTTATAAGATCAAAATTTTCAATGATACGATATTATCAAATTTATCTAAACACAGCTATTTAAATGACTTCAGGTTTAATTGAATTAACGCTTTAAACACCAGAATAAAAACACATTAATATACGTGAAATGTTCAACAATCATGCACACGGACACTGATTATACTGCAAAAAATAAACCGTTGTTTTTACAGTGTAATACTGGCAGCAGAGGTTTCAGTTTAAAACTGTAAAATGCACAGCAATAAACTGTAAAATTAGCAATTTCAGTTTGTTACTGTGAAGCAGCAATTTTACAGTTTATTACCACAAACTTATCTGTATTATACAGTACAAACAACAGTATAATACTGGCAGCAGAGGTTCCAGTTTAAAGCTGTATAATGTACAGCAAAAATTTTGTAAAGTTAGCAATTTTACAGTTTATCACTGTAAAGCAGCAATCTTAGTTTATTAGTGCAAAATTAGCAATTTTAGTTTACTACTATAAAATTAGCAATTTTTACAGTTTGTTACTATAAAATTAGCTCTATAATACTGTAAAAACAACATCCATTTTTTACAGTGTAGAAATGTGTGTATTTCCGTACAACCGTTAAAATGCTTTATACTGAAAAGGAAAAAAATGACATGAACTCCTAATTAATAATCCTCAGTGGTTTTATAAGAGAGCATATCACGGTAGCATAAAATAACGGCAGACAGGAAACGGTTTACTTGTGCATTTGTTTCCGGGCTTTTTAACAATCAAGTCATAAAATACATAGAGCTGCGTTCAACGATTTTCACTAATATCTCTATAAATAAGGCTTATCAGATTTTTGTATGTGATAGCATTTAATTCGAAGTTCCTAGTGGAAAAGTGTTTTATCTGTTGATCGTGGTAATTTTGAAATTTTGACTGTCTGTGGTGTGACAAATTACTTAACTCTTGTAAAAAAAATGCTATCAATCTAACTTAAAACTGACAGCAATACTTTAGTACAGTTACTGAGCTGTGTAATAGGAAAAGTGTGTTTCTAGCTCAATAAAGTAATAAACCCTCGTTTTTTGGATAACTATAGTAAATTGTGGAATAGATAAAGATAGTTACTAGTTTAAAAAAAAAACGCAATATCTCTTCTCTTATTATTATATTATACTAATAATAAAGCTGATGGTGTGTCTGTCTTTCTGTCTGTTACGCGCGTAGCGCCAAAACCGTTCGGTCGATTTTCATGCCACTTGGCACAAAATTAGTTTGTAGCATGTAGTTTTGCACCTCGAAGCGATTTTTCGAACATTCCATTTCGTTCTTTTTCTATTCGAATTCTTAGCGGAAATGCGATAAAATAGGGAAGAAATATTCCATACACATTTTCAAGTCTTATGTCATTCGAAAGCTTGAAATTTTCTGCACAAAATGACGTTTTTTCGAAGTTTCTACGATCATCAGGAGAGCTGTAACAATTGTTTTTAGAATCCCGAAATTCAAGGCTTACCTTCAGTAAAGCAAGCCAAACGATTCTAAAATGGCTTTGCTCGCGAATAAAATTTGTTTGAAAATAGAGATGAAATGAATTATTTTATCAACGGAAATCAACTTTTCATGTTGTTACCATGGTTACGTTTTTATTTCGTTCTTTTTCCCTTAATAATTTTAAAAATGTATTTGTTTTTGTAACAATCCAAACTCCAAGCCTTATTAAAATTAGTCAAATGAAATATTAAAAACCGTGATAAGATGGCACCTGTCAATCAAATGAGAAATCGAGTCCTTTCCTTAAAATACAGGATACCATTCTAAATTTATCGTCTGCAAAACATATTTTACTTCATTATTAATTTATTTCAATATAAATTGCAGCAAATGGCTTGAGTGAACGAATTTAGCTATTAATTTATCGTTTGCTGGTTGATCTTTGTCGATGTTTATTGTTTTTATTATCATTGTGAAGAATAATGCACGAAATTTCTATGACTAATACTTAAAATTTTTAGGATCAGTTGAGTTTAAAAGAAAAAATTGCTCCAAATATACTTTTGCAATGTGATTATTTATTGTTGGACTGTAATTTGCAGCAATAATTGCATTTAATAAATAATGAAAGACAATATTAGAAATTAATTTTTTGGCGACTTTTTTACAATTTGGCATTCAATTCTATTTCAGTATATTTACTTCTATCTTATTGCGATATTGCAACGTTCTTTCTAAAGTATGTCATTTCGGAAAATGTATTATTTTGTTTTTGAAGTTAGGAAAGAAAACTTTCTTCTTCTTTTAAACTTTGGTAAGATTTCTGTTGGTTTCTGTGAGCAACAAAATTTTTCTTATTTTTTCTTTTGGCTTATTTTTGTGCACCTATCTTTGGGGTTGCATTCGAATGTCCCCAAGGGGGTGATTTACCCCTTTTATGGGGTAATCAGGGCTTTCAATGCAGACCAAAGTGATATGAATTGGCACGACCACTTGGCGATATCTCGCCAAGCTTTTGGTCACCAAGTGTTTGACGCCAATTTGGCGACATATCGCCAAGTTGGCAATAAATTTAGCGAAAAAAAATTTTTTTTGGGTTCAATTTGGCGCTATTGGCGATATTTTGCGAAAAATCTACTGAATGATGTTAAAATCGGCGATATTTAGGAGATTAATCATTGTGAAACATTTTTTTGCATTGTTTCGTGGCAAACTAGGGATGCAAATGTTTGAATTGTTATCTTACTCACTTCAAGCACTGTTTTAGCACTTAAGGCATCTACTAAGAAATTTACACGTAAAAGGAAGTAGTGTAGGGTCCATACCAAATTTTTATATCATACCTTGAAGGAATTATAGTTGAATTATAACTAAAATAGAGTATTTTTTCTGCTATATCATTTTCTTTACAAATGAACTTTTAATTTTATACCACGGGCAAAGCCGTGCGGGTACCGCTAGTTTTCCTTAAAATAGTTTTACTGAATTTCTGAAAAAACATTTTTTTTTAATTCATAATAATTAATCGTGCAAATTTATTTATTTATTTATCGATTTATTTTTCGCGCTATATGTACTTTGACATAAATTTTAGGATAAGCCCCTTTTAGGGGTGAGGAATTTTGTTTATTAACTTTTTTCGGAACATAGTTTCCTAAAAGTAACCTAATGATAGTTGTCGAAGTTCAAAAATCGGTTGAACTTCTTAATGTGCTTTACTGAATTATTCATTTATTTCATTTATTTTCTATATACCGCATTTCTACAATTTCTCCAGCCGTTTGGACACAAACAACTCTGATGATTTTTTTTCTGCGTAGAAGTTTTTTTTAGGAATCCTTTACTTCCATATTTAGTACTTGGAAGCGAAATCTAATATTTTACTTTGCAAAGGTGCAGCAGAAATAATTTACTTTCATAAATATGACGTTTTTCCTGAGCATTTCTTCGTAATCAGGGTAATCGTACGATCCCATTGAGCACAATGTACATATAAAATGTCTTTTTAGTCTGTATTCAATGTCATTCAACCAACTTGAAGAGTTAATTCCATCTGCAGCTGGTATGTCTAGAATTGTAGTCAATGCACAAAGCTGAGCAAACTCAGCTTTTGTAGAAAACGGAGAAGTATTTTTTCTCTGAATATGAATGTTTTTTATGCATTTTGTCTTGAACAATTATCATTTTTACGTAGTTAATGCAATAATTTCTAGTCCGACCGTTAAACGAAGTAAAATTAATAAAAAGTCAAATGTAGATATTAATTTTAAACAGGGTAGGGTAAACTGAAATTTTCTGTTACGGTAAAGCAATAAACGAATGAAGTTCGTTTCCTCCTCATTTCACACTTAATTTTATTGAAAAAAATACATTTATAGAATATTGAAATACGTAATTTTACATCATTCATATGAAATGGTACAATATGTATATCAGCGTAGCTGACTTATTTGAGGAAGAAAGTGTTGATCCATTTTAGTGAGTTTCTTTTCAAACGCGTGATAAAAATGATATTTATTATTAAATCCGTCTAAAATAAAAGAATCTGTAAAGCTGCACTGTACTATAACTTTTTTTTGATGTAAAAACGTAAAATAAATGTTAACTTGTTTTAGCCCAAATACTGATGCCAACGTTTCAAAAACAGAAGTGTTTTTATCAGTGCAAAAATATATATATGCCTTGGCGATAGATGATAAACTTTCGATCGTGTTTAAAATCTTAAAGAAAAATATACTCGAATATGTTCCTTCGTATAGAGCAATTGATCCTTTTAGAATCAAAAACAGTTGAGTCCATTTTTTATGGAAAATAATTTTATTTAAAAAAATATAAATTAAAAAGCTCTTTTACCAATGCTTTAAAGGCAATAGATCAAAAACCACTACACTGCAAAAATTAAATGTTGTTTTTACAGTATAATACAGCTAATTTTATTGTAATTTTACAATAATAAAATGTAAAATTGCTAGTTTTACTGTTTATTACTGTGTATTTTAGTTTTTAACTGAAACCTCTGCTCCCAGTATTATACTGTTGTTTTTACAGTATATATACTTTATATAAGATACTTTAGAAAAGAATTTTGAAATGCTATTAAGCTTTTTCTTCTCCTTTGAATATGGAAATTCTTTTCGACTTTACATTGCTCGGGCACTGCAGGTTACCTCCACGTTAGTGATCTCCAGTTCTGCAATAGTAGTTGAAACTTCTTCATCTAGTTGCTGATTGATTTGTTTTTCCTTCCCCGCTCCGCTTGCACACTTTGAGCTCCCGTCGATTCTAATCGTTCTCTCATTCTCCGTTAGTTAATTATGTTGATTAGTGATCTTTATACGATTTCTCATCGTTTGAATTCATGGAGAGCAGCATTGGCATTTTCACTCCGCTGATAAAGTGCAATCACGTAATGTCATTGCCATTAAAAAGTACTTCGTCTAATATTTCTCCCAGCATTTTTCTTTTATCTTCAAAATCTCTATTCATGGCTAGCACTAATTCAAATTTCTTTCTTTCTTCGGAACGCATATCTAAATTTTTTTCGTACCAGTGACATTTGTGCCGTTTTTTTCAGCGCATACTTTGCTATTATTCATGAAAGGCAAATTTTATTTAATAACTTCCAGTACTTGTATGATCTAAACGTCCCAAAGCGCCTTACGCAGTATTATATCCATCCTGTATTCTGAGAAACCAAAACCAATGGGTAAAGGGTAAATTGGGGTGAAAGGAAACAAGAAACGAAATTTCAATGTTTGAACTAAAAAGTTCCTTCCCCTTTTTTTTTTTGGATTAATTTAGCCGTAAAATTTTGTTAATTGTGTTAAAGACTACCCTCTCTAAGAGTAACTGGATAAGAAATTTTTGACTGTGTCAGCTGTTTAACGAATGAAAGCATGTTTCGTTTCGCCCCAGGAGTTCAAAACGTTCTACACCAAAAATACTCAATCTGTAACCCGTGGGTGGCAAATGACTCGCTGAATCTTCTAAATGCCTTCTAAGATCATTAAAAAAAAAGTAAATTATTTGTGAATTTATGAAAAATTCACGAAAGTAATTTACATTAAAATTCAATGTTAAAAAAAGAGAGGGGGGGGGTAGGAATGAAAACTTTTTTTCCTAGAGAACTGTATTTATGGGTTTTAACCCAACTAAATAACACATCAAAAAAGCTGGAAAGGTAAATATTGCTAGTTTGTTCAGAGTGATTTCAGTTATTCGGCAATATGTATTGTTTATCTTTTTTTTTTGGAAATCTATTATTTATATTTTTTATTTTCTGATAGAATATTCTAGTGAATTTCGACTCTAAGTGTCATTTTATCCTGTTTTGTTAATCTCCGATTTTTACTGTTTAAAGTATTTTCTGTTTCACCGTGTTGTTTTTCTCGATGACTTTTCATCCTAACACTTCTTTTCATTGAAAAAAGGGTGCACTGTAATCCAGAAACACGTGTGGGCAGCACTTTGTGATTTTTGCGCCGATTTAAAAAAGGAAGTTTCTAAAGCTCTTGGGTAGTAAAAGAGTTAGAGCTGAATCACATTTACCAAATGCAACAACTATATTTCAGATTGTCCTTGCATTACATAACTTCTCGAAAAACTCTATTTACAGTACGGATATCCGAAATACCGAATATAAGACAAATAATTAGAGGTCAAGGCCACATAAGGGAATTATCAAAGAGTGTTCAAGGTGACGTCAGTTTAAGAGCAATTACCCTTAGGGAATTATCTCAAATTTTTTCAGCAGTTGCATAAAGGGCGCCATTATGGTTGATAAACCTTTGACGGAAAATTTAGCGTTATTTCCATCAAGATTACTGCAGATGACCTTAAAGATTCAATATACCAATCCATTGACACCGTATTTAATATTTTTTTAAATCATGATATTACTGCGTAATGTGTATTTGTTTTGAAACATCACAAAAATGATTGATCCTTGACATTTTTCTTTGAATTGGATTTTATCAAACCATTAGCTGACTCTTGAGAAAAAATTTTTTGGTCTAACACACGCACACACACACACACACACACACACACACACACACACACACACACACACACACACGCACACACACACACACGCACACACGCGCACACACACACACACACACACACACACACACACACACACACACACACACACACACACACACACACACACACACACACACACACACACACACACACACAATTTGGAAATTACATTATAGTGTACAGTACACAGGTGGTGCAGAGCCATACGTTTGTCGTGGGTAGGATGAGATGGCGTAAGTTGGCCCAACATTTAAACATTGGTATTTATTGTGATGCATCAACTTGATAGAAAAGTTTCTTGGAACTTGCTTTAGAGTGACTTTAAATGACATTCTTCAGTGTCATCCTGCATTTATAATGGGTTGATTGTAAAAAAATCTAACATGTACAAAGACTGTTGTAAGTGGGTTGTGTTTCTCCTAGCAAGAACTTCTGGCTACTCTGCCGTGCCAAGCACAAAAGTCGTATCTGCATTTTTTAACAAAATTGAGTTCTCGCCACCAGGTGGCTCTTTGCGACGTATTTTACCTAAATACAAAATTATATGGTCATTTGCAAACGGGAAATATTTAAAAAAAAAATTCTGAAAAAGTTTCATCGAAATCAAATAAATGGTGTCGCAAAACTTTAAAGAGTTATATCTCAGTTTGAGCTCGACAACATATACCACTTTTGCGCTTAGCACGGCAGTACTGGTCTATTCCCGTGATATTGAAAATGACTTACTTCACTGCCACTCTTATCTGAAGTGCCATTTCGGGAAGTGAACAGTTTTGTTCCCTCCTGAGGGAGAGAGAAAGAGATATTCTTTATTATTTTTTTTTTTCAAATAATTAGTACTTTTAATAGAGAACATAAAATTGAGTTCATATCCATGCTTAACACAATTTGTGAAACTTTTGACTCACGCCACTATTATTCTAACACGTCCATATAATTTCAGTGACAAAATGTATATAAAAATTGTTTTCATGCTTTGTAATTTTTGCAAGATTTACACCAACCTGATGGATGTATTTTCCTTTTTTGAATCCATACTCCCGTTTTCCATTTCAGAATATATAAACTTTTCACTTGAAGTAACACGGTCATGCTTATACATAATTCGTTAGTAAATTCATTTTAGCTTTCTTGCTTTATAATACGTTGAACAATATTTCTCAGAAGTCATAGTGCACTTTCTTGATATTTAGATTTGATTTCGCACATTTTTTCGAGCATGGAATGGGGAGACTCTTCCATTTTTGAAAAAAAGTTAAATTGTCACTGGGGCTTATCCATCATGACCATAACTGCTTGTAAACCTATTACATGTGTGATTTTTCAACATGGACAGTGTTCAACTGCTTTTATATACAATCATAGTAACTTCTGTCAATTTTTTTTTTTTTTTTTGCATTGATTTTCCGTTATAAGCGCGTAAACATATATCACGTATTTTTGAAACCCACCAAACCTCCTTAGGAGGTTTTTGCCTTAGGTTTTGACATCATCGTTAATCCTACCACGGTAGATTAAGATTCTGGCAGATAAAGTCTGTTATGTTTCCTCCTCTTCCGCCAAAACGTAATATTTGGTGTACTGATGCATTATGAATTCCTAAGCCTTAGATATATTATAGCAAATTACAGAATAATGATTTCAAATGTCATCTGAATGAAAAAAAAAATAGAAAATGAAATTAACGTTCAAGTTTAATCTTATAACTTTTTTTTTTTTTTTTTTTGAGAATTAAATTCCATTTTCACTGGGATATGAAAACCTGTATAAAAAACAAATTTATCAAGTTTTTTGGTCATGTAGGGTTTGTGAAATCTATTATTATTATTATTATTATTATTATTATTATTATCATTATCATTATCATTATCATTATTATTATTATTATTATTATTATTATTATTATTATTATTATTATTATTATTATTATTATTATTATTATTATTATTATTATTAAACTAAAGTTTTGTAAAAATGCAACAAGCAAAATCTTATGTCAAACATTTATGTTAATTTGCGTGCTTTCATGTGTCTAACAATTAAAGTCACTTTTATATAAGCGCGAAAATGCTAGAATGCTTTATCTGTGCTTGACTTTTACATTGCTTTGTTCATATTGAAAGTAACATTTTTCTCAATATGTTATATTAACGATATACTAACGTTTTAAAAAGAAAACATAAGCTTCATTGATTTCATTTTTCCGCTAATTAATTTAAGACATTAGTTTCGGATAATTAAGCAAGATGGCTTGAAAAAAAATTACTATACCCATGCTTTCTAGTTCCTCAGAGGTGAAAAATATTTTTTAAAAATTGTATAACTGTAGAAGAAATGAAATGTAATTGTAAAACTTCAAACAGTCGACAGAAAGTGTTTTCTAATTCTTTTAAGGGAGATTAAATGTTACATTTTGTATAATTTTTGAAACAGTCTGGAAACACTAATTAACAATAATTTACCGTCTGGTGGCAGTCTACAATATTATAATTTGACGTACAACATTCGCAAATACGTTTATTAAAAATTAATCCGTGCAGTGAAAAAGCTTAAAAGCTTTATATTTGCTTTAATGTCCATGCTGGAAAATATTTTCATTAATCTTGAAGACATTTTATCACAATTTTTCAGAAGTGGAAAGCTTTGAGATAATGCATTTCTGTGGCTTTATCAAACAATTTTACGAGAAAAAATGCGAAACATAAAGAATTTAATAAATGACATTGCTGAAATATTTAAATGAAACGAAAATGTTTTAAAGGAAAGTACTACGTTGATACGATCGTTAAAGATTTAATTCATTGTTTTTTTTTTTTTTTTCAGCTTTACAAATTTAACTATACTCCTTCTCTTAATCATTTTTTCACATTCACTCTAATTTATTAAAATATATTTATTGCGCTAAATACATTTATTTGAAGAAAATAAATTCAATTACTTTTGAGTTGAAATTTAATTTTGCCTTTGTTATTATTTCAGTGCTTGTTTAAGTTTACTAGGATATATTTGTCTAAGATTCATTTTATTTTTATGTGGTTGTATCACTTATTTAAAAGTTTTCATGCATTTTGTTAGCTTTTCTAATGTGTTTTAGTATTGTTTTTTATAGTATTTAATAGTGCGCATTGTGTTGAGTACAGACGGGTTTATGATGCAAGTCTAAAATATGTGCTTTCTCTTTTCACAGGTATTACAATTGGAGTTCGTATTTTTGGTCCCGTTTTCGGATTTCTTCTTGGATCGTTTTGCACTAGCATTTATTTAAACTTCCCTTTTGGTAAGTAAATTTCTTTTTTTCTGAGTATTTAGCCGATTTCCATGCATCGTACTTCACTTTTATGCTGTAAACGTACACAGATTCAAATAAACGCAATTTCCGTTTCTTTAAATTGAGTCTAAAAAGTGAGAAGCATTCAACCTTACTCCAAAATTATGCCACGTCAAAAGATTCCCATCACCTAGTTCCACTTAACTTGAATGATTTTCCTGTACGTATTCTAGCTATAAGAGACAATTGACTTATACGATTAGAATATTTTCATTCGTTTTATCTTTAAAAAATATATATATTTATTGCTGTTGTTCATAACGTCCCTAACGAAACAGCACATTTTCGCTGCGACAATTCTCATTTAAGTAAAGCAGTAACATTACTTATAACTGAAATGTGAAGTTGTCGCTTGGTTCCACATCAGCAGAAAACCGACCAAAACCGAAAATCCGGGTACTTTTCACTTAATTTAAATTCAAAGTACCTGGATTTTTGGTTTCTGTCTTCGGTTTCGGTATGTTTTCTGCTGATGTGCAGTGGCTTAACTAGGGGTTGGCAGGAGTGATATGGGGGATGGCAGGATGTTTTTTTTTTTTTTTGATAATATTGGTAGAAAAATATTGAAAAAAAAAAAAAAAACTCGTGAGGTGAAGAGCTAGAAAAGAAAATAAAACATTGAGAAGAAACATAGGGCTTTAGTAAAAACATAGTATATATTAGGTTGGTGCGTATGAAAGGTCGGATTTTCTTTACATGCGGACGTTTGTCTCCCTGTTTTCGTTATACTTTTGTCTTTGGCATAACCTCATTCATAGTCGTATTGTCCATTGCCAGAGACTCATTTCAGCAAAATAGGTTTTCTCGAAGGTCTTCCCTTTTGTTATTTCCTTTCAGTTTATTGCCGATATGAATTCTGCCGATACACAAAACAATTGCGAAACTGAACGAACTGGAATATGAAGTTTTGCAGCATCCACCATATTCACCGGATCTCTCGCCGACCGATTTTCATTTTTTCAAGCATTTAGAGCTGTTTTTAAGGGGCAAACACTATGAAAATGAAGACAGTCTAAAAAACTCGATATCAGAGTTTATTAATTCTAAAGACCAAAATTTTTTAAAGACAGGCATCTACGCTTTAAAATCTCGTTGGGAGAAGTGTATTGAAGCGAATGGAGCATACTTTGATTGAATAAACAGCTTTTGAAGAAAGATATGCAGTTTTATACAATCACTTAAGAATCCGACATTTCATACGCATTAACCAAATAAAAAAAATCAAAGCTGCAATTGTGTTTTTAAATTGGTCGAATAATCAAAATTTTATGAATAAGGAATTGTTTTCGGAGGTCATAGTGACTTCCCGTGACCTCCCATCAAGGCAACAATGAAGAGGGGGGGGCGCAATTTCTTAAGCTCGCCACGGGCGCTGAAGAACACCCTAAGTACGCTACTGCTGATGTGGAGCCAGGCCCTTAGTATAGTAATATCGATTTCATGTTCATGGCAAGTCTCTTCTTGCCATTAAATTTTTATACAAATAATTTTATTTCATACGAATTTTTAATATCAAGCTATCAATTTGTGCACTATCGATTTACTGATAGTTTCTTATTATTAAGTTTTGATGTAATAAACTTATTTCGATGTGTTTGAGTGAAAATGTAACTTAAAACAAAAATTCTGCAGCAAATGTATCGTTTGGTGAACCATGATGGATTGAACAAAATCCTGCTAACAATTGAGCACAGAAATTAAACCATGGTTAGCTTGAAGATTTACAATATTTATTACTATTGTATTATGGACGATTGTTTAACACTAAGAGTATTTGTCTTGTATTCATCTAAATACGCACTTGATGTAGCTTAACAAATAAGAGATGGAAGGGCTAACCTAGCAATTTGGGGTGCGCTGCTTCACTTTTCCAACTGTACCGTAATTTGGTGTGAAGTTCAACTTCCACACTACACACATGTCGTAAGGACCCGTTTATAGGGTAGCCAACCTTTCACAGCCCAACTACATATTCAGACAAAGAAATGGTAAGGACAGAAAGGAGAAAGTACAACAATGCCCAAGCCGGAACTCGAACCCGGAACTGCACCATCATTGTCAGACTTCTCTAACCACTAGACAAGGTGGCCGAATATTGTATACGTATTACCACCTTGTTAACACAGGTTCAAATTTTGATAAATTTTTAATTATTTTCATGTACTTCTCATCTTCGTACGTGCAGCACTTTTGTATATAAAGCGTTTCAAAGACAAATAACTCATTTGCAGTAACTTACTTTCGTCCCATTATTATTTTTTTTATTTTTTGTCTCAAGGAGGACTTAGACATATGTCTAAAAATCCAAGTCATATCCTCCATTTTAATGCCGTCTCATAACCCTAATCATAAAATACCCTTTTAGCTGGCAGCATAGTTTACAATTCCTTTCGTCTTCTGATCTATCATAAAAAATAGAGATCAACGTTCGACGATTTTCCGCAATAAATCACGTATGTAATCATGAAATGTTCTTTTTCCAAGAGAAAGACATCTACTACACAACTTTTTATTTACCACCTCGAGCTCTATGTATGTTACGGTCCAATTGAGAAAAATGGATTGAATAGTGTTCTGCACAGTGGTGTTTGCAGTTGCCTTTTGGCGCGTTCCCAGAAGGTATTAATTATTTGCTCAGCAAAGGAATGTTTGACGACTGTGAAACAAAAAGTACCAATTTCATTAGCAATAAATTGCTAAACCGTAAGTGATGTTAAAAGTGTATAATCATGAAGCGACAGTCATTGCTAGAGGATAAAGCAACATAATTCGTTTTGTAAACTTTAGATGATAATAAAATAAAATATTTTTAATTGAGGATGATATCTTTTTTTCTTTGTTTTTCTATTTTCTTTCTTTTCTTCTTTTCTTTTATTTTTTTTCTAATTTTAAAGAGGGACAAAGTCAATACCGTAAAACGGGGTGAATCGATACACTTTTCAGCTTTGATTGTAAAAAGAATAGTCAAAAGTTTTTTTAAATTATTATTTGATTTTTTGGTTTAAAACTTCGGTCTTGCTTTGCTTTTGATATTCCAAGCGAAGACAAAGCATGTTGAACAGTTATTTATATATATATAATGATGGTCAATCGGAATACATGCTTTTTTTTTTTTTCAGTTCAACCTATAATAGGTCTCACAGATATTAGAAATAATGATGGGGAGAGTAAAAACCGATAGTTAGTGTCAAATATAAGTTTATTTTCTATATCATTAAAGTTTTATGATTTGTCAAAACTCAATAGTTTTGAACCTATGAGAAATTAGAAATAATTTTAAGAAATGCTTTTAAATTGAAATATAAAGACTTAATATTAATTAAAGTCATTCATGTCTCCATAAATATGTACTTGTTCTAAAAACTAGCAGTTTTGGCTTGACGTAAATTTTTTCATAACATTTTTTGGGATGAGCGCTGCCTTTTTTTAAGTTTCTTGAAATCTCTGGGTATCGGGAATCGTCCTGTAAGATTTTCTCACTTATTCATTACTGTCTGTGAGCTGGACTTTTGCTACATAAAGTCTGCATGACTTTCCCCCCCGCATTTTAAGTAAAAAGAAGTCTCTTGGAGCAAAATTCTTCTTAAATCTGCAACTTTCTGTCATTCAAAGATCTAGTTACTCACGAGAAGGGGTAAACAATAATAAATCCTTGTCCTTGACTTGACTAGAAGAATTGGGGTTAGAACCTTGATTTTACAAACAGTTTCCTTTAAATAAGTTTGAATTGAACCAACAGAACAAAGTGTTCCGATTCACCCCTCAAATCCTTATCCTATGACATTATAAAGAAGTTTCAATTTATGCCACAATTAAAATATGTTGTCTCTTCTAATGTAGTACACTGTTTCTCAGATATATGCACAATTGAAAAATACTATTCTTAGATTTGAAATATAAAGGGGTCTGTAGTTACATTCAAAAGTTTTGCAGACGATGAAAACTTAATGTTTTTTAGTGTCCCGCTTGCATCCTTGCACAGAAGACAATAGTGTTGCCAGAATGATGAAATTATTTTTTCCTACTTCTTATATTAAATTTCTTTAAAAAAAATTTAACTGCCAAAAATTCCCGACGGTATATTTATGAAGAATTTCTTTGTATGATTGGGAAGTTTTCTTCCGAATCTCCCAGCTGTTCCTATGCACCCCGTTTTAGGGTATTAAGTGAAACTATAGGGTATTACCTGACCTACAGTCTGAGCAATTATTATTTAATCGTCAATAAATTATTAAATACATATGTTTTAAAGTGACAGACATTGACATTAGAAAAAGCAAAATAAATCCTTTAGTAAACTTTAAATGCCAAAAGAATAAAATATTTTGAATCGAGTACGATTCGTTTTTCTTTTTGCAGGGAGAGAAATTCAAAGAAAGTAAGACAGTAGGTCATTATCTGACCCACAGTCTGGGCTATATTTTGAAATACGCTTCAAAACATTTCACTTTCTTTTGTGAATCTCAAAATAATGAGTATTTCCAAGAATGATTATTTTATTTATTCTAGACTTTCAGCGTCTTTTGTATAGTTTTGCTTACGCAGGTTGTTTGGTCTATTTCAAAGCAATTTTCTCTTTTGCTTTTTGATGCTATTTCACTGGAATTCAGCTAAAAACCCTTACTTTAAGTTTAAGCGTTGATGGTTCTGAGAAGGATGAGACAATAATTTTCCCAAAATGAATAGAAAAGTTTTTTGCCTCCTCTTTTTCAATACTTATCCTTTTTTTTTTTTTTCGTCTTTTTTTCTTTCTACATAAAATAACTCCACTCTTTCTTGCTGTTAGTAGTAGCTGTACGTAATAGCTAGAGTAATAGCTTCAACAGTTTTTGTTTAAATTTCGTTATGAACTTGACTGAAAAGTCTATTTCTTGCTCCAATTGTTAGAAACCAGTTTCCCCCGCTTGTGATTTACTTTAAATACCATCATTATCAGGAGATGCCACCTGGTCATTTGGAAAAACCATTTTTGATGGTAGATTTATAAAAAGATTTTTGCATTTATCCCCTAATTCCCTACTTTTTAAATAGGTCACATATCGAAAGATGCCCTGACTATATTTTTTTTTGTTTATTTTAAACTTTCAAGCTTTTGTATAGACACGGGTGAAAGTTTGATTTTCTCAGGTAAATTATTTATGAGCGGCTTAAGGTAAACTACCACTAAATTATCTAAAGAAAAGTATTAAAAACAAAAAAATACTTTGCTTTTCTCAGTATTCCCTATTTTCTGTTAAATGACTTTAAAGTCCTAAGGTGTTTTTTTTTTCTTTTTCTTTTAAAGATGCAGCATTTTAGAGCACGCTAGACACAATATATAAGCAAAGTAGTTTTGTATTTTGGCGTAGAGGACCACAGAATATTTTTTATCAAATGTAAAGGAAAATAAGTGCGCAGATTCGTAGACGTTATTTTTGTGGTTATTAAAGAAATTTTTTTTTGAAATACAGTAGACTCTCATTTGACGTGGACTTGATTATACACGCTCAAGATTCGAGGCCTTTATTTTGTTTTACGCGCTTAAGTTCTGATTTTGCGCTGATGCCGGTATTACAAACAAATAAAATTCTCCCCTCTTTCAAAATCTAAACTCTTGAGTTGCAGATAAACAAGCATTGGCATTTTGGCGTGCTATTAAACAAACGTGGGCCAAAGAAAACATTTTTTTTATTGGCTACAGAGCTTTTTCTCATTTAAAAAAAGTTATTAAGCTCACACAATCCAAAGATTACTGGAAGAAGAACTTTTAGAATCATAAATGGGACAAAACCATCGAAGATATTGACATCGATGACATTCAACAGTAGAATTTCACACTGAATGTTTTGAGCCATTTCTTGACAATGTCAAATGATCTTTTTAAGCAAGATACTGTCCTGGAAGTGACGGAAGTGATCATGGATGCGCTAATGTTCTACAAATAGCTATAGAAAATCATAATTAATGATGGCAAAAGACTGTTCTAACCCCAGTTCTTTTTTATAAACTCTAAGTATGTACGTTGTGCATGTGCATGTGTATTAAAATAACTACATATTAAACTTATTGTGTATTTATGTAAACTTGAACAAAGTATTTTCTTTCCCCCTGAAACCTAACCTCTATTTTAAAAGTAAGAAATTAAGTTTC